>LR812529.1:33453434-33673434 GCA_903798195.1 Danio kyathit | reverse complement strand
GCCTATTCCTTGATTATTAGGGGTTGCCATGGCGGAATGAACCACCAACTATACCAGCATATGGCTATGCGTTGAATGCCCTACTGTGTCAATTTGGTTTATTCAATTTACTTATACTGCTTGTCTTTGGACTGTGGGAGGAAACCGGAGTACCCGGGGGAAACCCACTCGAGCATGGGGAGAACATGTAAACTCCACACAAAAAAGCCAACTGGCCCAGCCAGGACTCAAAGCAGCAACCTTTTTGCTGTGAGGCGACAGTGCTAACCACTGAGTCACCATGCCGCCCTGTCTAGGATTAATCTAGGCAAGAGGGGGAGGAGTAGGGGTGGATGGGGCGAAGATGACCAAGGTAAGAAAATATGTGCGTTTAGATTCGTCTAATTGGTAAATCATATGATACTGTATGTGGGACCAGCCGTGGTCAATCATAAGCACGTGATCCTCTTGAATTATAAATAAACTTCACTTATTTACTCTCATGTCTAAATTCTCACTTTGACGGTTTGTTGAACACAAAAGAGCATTTGAATTAAATTCTGAAAACCTCAGAATATTGCAGCTTTACATTTTTTTATTGAATCAGCTTGAACTTACAAGTCATTCTATAATATACTACATTATTAACTACATTAACTACACACCAAGATAACTTTATTAAACTGGCATGAAAATCAAGATGAATCTTGTATAACTTAACATGAAATACATAACGTGGCTTTGACTCATTATTTGGACAAAACATTGAAAGATTTCTTTAAAAATATGACTAACTGAAATGTGACTAACATATTACGGTTGCTTTTTTATTTTTTGCTGTTAGAAAAGAATTTAGTTTTTCTGAAGAACCCTCAAAAGTTTCTTTAAATAAAATTCAGTTTAATGTGACCTGCCCCATTATATTAAATCAATTTGCCCAATAAACACATTTAAAGTTTTATTGAATAAAGAATGCATTTATTGTGTTTCTTTTCCA
This sequence comes from Danio kyathit, assembly GCA_903798195.1. NCBI lineage: Eukaryota > Metazoa > Chordata > Actinopteri > Cypriniformes > Danionidae > Danio > Danio kyathit. Next base: position 33,672,458 of record LR812529.1, on the reverse strand, counting down.
AACCATTATCAACATATTATAATCATTTAAGTTTGTCCTTTTTACTTTAGTGCATAAAACTCAAATGGGTTTCTAAATTGATTTTAAACTGATGGACCAGACCCTGCCAGTGAATAAACAATCAAAAGTGCTACAACAAATGACCTTTATCTGAAAGCACATTTTTAAAGTAAGTAAGGTCATAATGACATGGAACATTTTTATTATAAATGGTTCTTCAGTTTAGACATCATTCTAAAACTATTTATGTAATAAAAGAACCTTAGTGGTCCTCCATTTTTATAGTACATATGCAGTCAAACTTAGATGCAACTTTGTGCTTGTCAATCCAGTTTGAAAGGAGTATTTTCTTCAAGATTGTCTTTTATTCCCACAACCTTTTCCACTACAAATCTACCACTGTGTTTCCAATCTTCTGTGGTGCCTGCCTGTGAACCTTCAAGTGTCTTATATGCCACGCTGTGGCCTCTAAGTAAGTGTGTAGCCATGTAATTGGTAGCCTCTATTTTGTAAGACTTACGTGTAATCAGTGTGTCCCCTGTCTTTTTCTTCAGCTTCTCAACTCGGAGCAGAGCTCTTTGATCCTTTGTGAGACGCTGATTGAGACGGTGTACGGTGAACGAGGACAGGTCCTCAAGTCTAAGGAGCGGAAAGTCTTTCTCTTCGGTGACGTGCTCATCTGTGCCAACATCAATGTCAAGTATGTGTCCTGGGCAAGGTCGATTGACTTTTTCTTTCTTCCTCCATCCCTCTTTTGACAGATTGTCGCTTATCAGCCGATCTAAATATGAGTCTCCTGAAGCATTACAGTGACATTGCCCCCAATACACCCCAGTCAATGTTAGAGGGTTAGCTAATGGGTAAGGTACAGGACAGAATTGAGCAGAGTCAAATGGGCCTTCATTATCTGGGGACAAATAGCGGGGTGTTTAGCTACAGAGACAGGAATTATCCCCATAGATCACTGGCATAAAGCGCTTTTCTGTTCCACTCAAATACAGTAGATTATCTATGACAGCACCATTGATCACATCTCAGCAGTGCAAAAGGTAAACAGCTAAGTGAAAAAGCTCACGACGATGGTGAATTTTAGATCTGTTGAGTTGGTCCCTCTACTGCAGCATGGTGCTTCTCCTTTCTTTTGAAGGGTGACTGAACATGATCCTGATGCAGAAAGATTTTTTTCAACACATTTCTACACATTCAATAACTAATTTCTACTAACTGATTTCTTTTATCTGCCATGATGACAGTACATCATCTTTTATTACATTTTTTTAAGATACTAGTATTCAGCTTAAAGTGCAATTTAAAAGCTTAATTAGGTTAATTAGAATAATTAGGCAAGTTAGGGTAATTAGGCAAGTCATTGTATACCAGTAGTTTGTTCTGTTGACAGTCTAAAAAAAAAGATAAGATAAGACTTGTAAAAAAATGTAAGAAATACTGTGAAAAGAAAGAAAATTCACAAGAGACCTAATAATTTAGCAATTTTTACAAGCAGAATTAAAAAATTCCATTGAAATGTTTTTGCCATGAAAATAGCCTTGGTTGCTGACATGGCATTAAATAAAAAATACATACACACACACACGCATATATATATATATATATATATATATATATATATATATATATATATATATATATATATATATATATATATATATATATACATACATACATACATACATACATACATACATACATACATACATACATACATACATACATACATACATACATACATACATACATATATATATATAATATATATATATATATATATATATATATACATATATACATATATATATATATATATATATATATATTTTTTTAATTCTATTAACTAGTATCTATTTGCATTTATAGTATCTCCCTCTAACCCCTAATATAGATGTCATTCATCAATATATAATCTTTTGTGTTAAAAGGTTATGAATAGGCTTGAAGTTGTGATTAAATTGAAAGTTTTGATAGAACTACCCCTTTAAATAAATTCTACATCTTGCACACATTTATTTTTCGTCACAAATGTGACTGAAATACACCGTTGAGCCCTGATAAATAATAACAAACCCTTCAAACAGCTGGAAGTCTCTCCACAATGTAGTCACAGCTGATCTGTCAGCCTCAATCTACTGTGTTGATATTCATGCAAATACTGTTCATCTTTACACATTTTTCCTTGTCACCACCAGGGGGCCCCCTGACATCAGCAGTCTGGTGCCAGTCGGTCCTAAATACACCCTCAAATGGAGCGCCCCCTTACAGCAGGTCCAGGTAGTTGAAGTGGGTCAAGAAGCATCCCAAACCAAGGACACACTTTATCAGCTTGGAAGCTTCAAGCGTCCGGGCAGCTCTTTTGGACAAGGTAATGACAACACTGTTGGCTCCAACTTTCTAAACAATCAGATAAAAATGCGCCCTGATGCGAGTCTCTAAAACATTTTGGATTAATTGACCATTCCTTGTGATCAGTGCACCTTTTTATGGCCTCCGCAGATGAGTGTTTCTCGGGAAAGGTAGATAAGAACAACAGAAGCGCAGTATAAGCAATCTTATTTCACTGTCTGATAGGCCGCAAACATATTCAGCCTGCTGTCATCAGTCTTGGTGCATTATTTCCAGCTCCACTCCCAATCAGAGCAAGTACATTCAGGAGATTGGAATCAGGGCTGAACATCCTTACAAAACATTATTGTGTTTTGAGTTGGTAGACGACGAAGAGGAAGAGAGCAATTGTGGGGCGCTAAGATAAATATGCTGACAGAGCTCCAGGTACAAAGTGTTATCAGGATGTACAGGTTCTGGCTGTTTAAGCCTTTTGCTTTCCGAGCTGAAATATTAATGGTGTTGTCTCTGGAACACCCATGTTGGATTGTGCACACAGGGGAGCCAGGAAATTAGATGACAGAAGATGTTTAATGCCGAGGCACTGGCAGACAGCTCGCGGGCAGGAGTCTTTCCAAGACCTCTTTTGCTCCCTATACCTTATTTCTCGGTGAAATCATTACAAAACAGCATTCTGTCCAATTTATCTGCCCCTGTTCTCTTCCTGCTGCTTTATAACTCTGCTGAAGCCTTCCCATTTCTCATTCTCTTCGTCTTTCTGTAATTTAAATTTCAAAATAGTAGCATGCTTGTTTGACATCAAATCTTGGCAGGAAATCAATACCTGGAAGAAAAGCAGTGACAGGAAATATGATCAAATATTGTATTTTTTGAATGGGTACAAAAAAAGTTTTTAATAAACGGCAAATATTCACTGTCAGATAAAACATCGTCAGATTCCACTAATTATTATTTAGTAACCAGCTCACAGATCAGTTTTGTTCACTTAGTTTCTGTCTTCTGTATATTACATGTTGTATTGCTATTTTATTTTAGTAGACTCAGACTTTTGTATAATATTGGCTTGGTTTGTTTGCTATAGTCCAATTAACATTAAAGAGCACCTATTTTACCCCTTTTTCAAGATTTAAGATAATTCTTTTATGTCTCCAGAATGTGTCTGTAAAGGTTCAGCTCAAAACACCCATCAGATTATTTATTATATCCCTTAGAACATTAGAATGTTCTGCTCTGAACACTATAGTTGTTTTTGGTGCCTGTATCTTTAATGCTAATTCTCCCCGTCCACCATTCCCATGTGTCAGAGTGTGCCTCAATCTCCGTCTTGGCTGTGTTAGATAAACAGCACAGTGACAGTCATGAGGGAAGCAGACCTCACGTAAAGTTTGTGAGAAATACTACAGTAAGAACTTTCCCAATGATTATTATTTGATGAATTTTGATTCGATTATTCACACACAATGTCATTACAATGTCGTCACACACACACACACACACACACACACACACACACACACACACACACACACACACACACACACACACACACACAGAGCGCGCGTTTAACCTTGCACTGTTTTTGCACGCAAATGTGACAGAATACACATTAATATCCAATGCTGTATGAATAACCGTTATTTTAATGTACAAAATAAACCTGATTTAATGTCCACAAACCGGGATTGAAGCATCTTCTTTTATAATTGTACTGATACGCGGCTGTGGTGATAAAGAAGATAAAATCGCTGTAATTCATTAAAAACATTTACTGTTTTAAAATGTTTTAAACTTGTAAAACTCATTCTTGATCACATTTGATGATGATTGATGATCACAGCGAGCTGAACAGATCTTTTAATCCAAGTTGCTTTGGCCACGTCCTGTCTTGTTGATATGATTATATGCGTTACTACAGAGACATGTTATACGTGGCTGTCATACAATTCTGTGGGCGGGGAAACCACACTCCTACGTCACGTTGCGGTCGGCCTCAAAATGGGAGGGATTCGGATCCTATTTTAACATCAGGAAATTAAAAAAAAGAGGCTTATTGTCTTTATATTACTCCAATATGATTGTGGACACACTATACCTACACACAGTTCTGTTCAAACAGCTTACAAAAGATGATTTTCATCATAGGTCTCATCATATTTTTTAACAATTCTGAATGTAAGATTTTAAAATAACTCATATTTTTTGCAGACTTAATATAATACATGTTTTATTCTCACATTTTTAAATATAACTTACAAAGCAGATCAATGTGACCTGCAGTTGTATTTTTCATGTAATAAACAATATAATTGATTTGACATAAAAATAAACTTACAATTTATAAAGACACGTATAACATATGCACTTATATTCGTGGTGTCTTTTGCTCATGTTATTTACATCAGTGTGTGAATACGCTCACTCATTTTCATTCACTCTTCACTGATGTACTCTAGTGCACTCAACTGACATGCACTATATAGGCATTTGTAAATGACTGAGCTGTTTTGCACTATATCTAACAATCCCTTTCTACAAATTTCCAGGTCTAATAAAAGTTTTGGTGCAAAAATGACCAACTCTGTATCAGTAGTTATGTATTTCTTTATATTAAAGTATGTCTCAGTCTCAATAGTCTTAAACATAGCACCAGACTCTTTCTTCTTCTCAAAGCCTGTATTTAGCAAGGATCTGTTTGGCACCTCCGACCGTGTTGAGATGTAAGCCAGACTGTGTCACTTTCATTTTCACGCTATTCAGTGACCTGTTAGCACACACTTATGGTTACGTAACATGAAGCTGGCGCTTTAATCACTATTTTCCAGACACCTTTGTCGTCGCCTGCTTCGCTGTGTCTGAATGTGTCCATCCTCAGCTATTTATAGCACCATATACAACACACACAGCCCTGTTTTTTCCAGCCCGCGTCACATCTCTCCTCCCTTGTGATGTCACTCCATGGGGCTCCTTGCCCAAATCAGATCCCCAGCTCCCCCAGCATACCTCAAAATGGACTCATTTTTCATCTCCTGTAGGCCATAGTGCCCTCATTTATTGATGGAATAGGCCAGTGTTTCAGCAAGAGCCAGACCCTCTGCTGCTGCCACTGTAAAATAGTGTAAAACTGTGGGGTACTGTAAATCTTAGAGGCCCCCGTGAGCCATGAAATGAGGCCTGGGATACAAACAGGGAGGATATGCAGAAGCATTTGTTTTGATGTGGAAACGTGTTTATAATGGAAACATTTTATTCTGCTGAAATGTTCTCATTCTCATTCTCCCTCCCTTTGTGTTAGATTTCTTTAACGTACACAACCTTTATAAAAATATGTTCATAAAGTAGTTATTATTGTTATTATTAATAATATTATATTAACAATAATATTAAAGTTTAATTTAAAGGCTTAACAATGTTAATTAGCTTAATTAGGTAAGTTAGGGTAATTAGTTAAGCCATTGTATAAAAGTGGTTTGTTCTGTAGGCAATCAAAAAAATAATATTGCTTATATATTAAATAAATTATATTGAATAATAAATATTGTTTATTTTTTTATTTTTTTATTTTTTTAAACTGCCATTATTCTAGCCGAAATAAAACAAAACTTTCTTTAGAAGAAAACATATTATCGGAAATACTGTGAAAATTTCTTTGCTCTGTTAAACATGATTTGGAAAATAATTTTGACTTCAACTGTATATAATAATAACAACAACAACAACAACAACAGTAGTACTAACACTAGTTATAATAAAATTGTATAAGATTCAATATGAATTATGTACAATTTGTGTATTTACATGTGTGTACATCTGTAATTAGCAAGCTTTAAAGGACACCTATGATGAAAATCAACTTTTGTAAGCTGTTTGGACAGAACATTTTGGAGTGATATAAACACAACAAGTCTCCTTTTAAAAATTTCTTGACCCAAATCCCAGTGATTTTGAGGCCCACCGCAACGTGACATAGGAGTTTGGTTTTCCCCGCTCACCGAATTGATTGACAGATGCCATGTTTTTATAATAACATGTATACAGATGTCCACAGAACATTATTTTTTTGCAAATAAACTGGGATTAAATATCTGTCATAACTCTCTGTGATTTTAAAAAGTTTTATAAGATTAAAACATTTTTAAAATAGAGCATGTTTGTAATAAAGACAGTAAAATCACTACGTAATTTTTAACCGCTATAATCATCACGGCCACATAGTGTCAGTAAATGCTAATGTCTTTATGTGTGTCTGTATACTGCGAACAACATTTGTGTGAGACTCATCCTTTCAGAAAGGCTTGAATAAGCTCCACCACAAATACATGAAATAGACGTACTTCGTATTTTCGACTAATGAGCTTTATCCAAGTCTGTCTCTGTCACTGTGCTGTTTATCTGACGTAACGCATGATGAGAAGCAGACACGCACGTGGGAACGGTGGGCGGGGAGAAGCAGCTCATTTGCATTTAAAGCCACAGACTACAAAAACAGCTACAATGTAATCAGACAGCAAAATGGGCAGATTCTGGAGGCTATAATAAATTATCTGATGGATATTTTGAGCTGAAACTTTACAGACACATTCTGGAGACACCAAAGTTTCATCTTACATCTTGTAAAAAGAGTAAAATTGGTGCCCTTTAATGTTGTGAAAATAGAAAAGAGTTTTTTTGTCTTCCTCTCATTCCCTTAGCTAATCTGATTCTGCTTTAATTCAGTCACATTTTAGCCTGAGGAAATCATCACCAAATTGCTTCCTTAATGGTCACGCATCTTTTTTACATTTGTTTAAACTTGTGCCAGACAGATCCTTTCTAAAAAAGGGTACATGTAAAAGCACCCTGATATGCATGTCAGTTAAAGAGCAGCGATTTAAATGAGAAAATGTGAATTTCCTCTACCCTTCTGGCATCAATGTTGTTGACTGTAGGCTTTGGACTGCTGCATTGTGTCTGCATAGGCTTGTGCTGGCGGCCGCCCAGAGTGTGTGTCAGTTTACATACGACAATGTGTGCGAGAAAGATAGTCTAGTGGAAATGGCAGAAAACCGAGCCATAGTGTGAAAACCAGATCCCGGCACACCAACTGGATTAGTCTGGATTACAAGTCGGCATATTCACCTGAGGCCAAGGTGGGACAGGAGCCCACAAACCTGTAGGGCAGCCTGAGGCCCTGCCACAGCAACCAGAAGAGCACGTCGACTCTGCCAACCGGCGCTGTAGGGGTTCACAGTGCCTTTTTTATTCAAATGTGCCTGCTATTGATCAAGCCGTGCCAGTGACAGATGTCTCTGTGGCTGTGCGAGTTGAAGACCCTATTAAATTTCTAAAGGTTAGAGAGAGACAGACAAAACAGCGAGAGATAGATGCTGAAGTGGATGGACACCTATGCTGCTTTCCAAATCATCTTTTATGCCCTATAAGTATGTACACTTTGTGATGAATAAGTGCATACTTTTGATTGTGTAGAAGAAGGCAGACTTTAAAACATACAGTGGGGAAAATAAGCATTGAACATATCAACATTTTTTCAACATGTTTCTAAAGGTGATATTGACTTGAAATGTTCACCACACGATGGTAACAACCAAATAAATCCATATATGCAAAGAAAACAAATTAATTCGTTTACAAATGAAGTTATGTGTATTAAAATGAAATGACGCAGGGAAAAAGTATTGAACACATGAAGAAAGGGAGGTGTAGAAAGGCAGTGAAAGCCCAGACACCAGCTGAAATCTCTCAGTAGTTCTTCATCAATCCTCTGCCCTTAATATTAACTGCTTCAGTCCAACATCTACGTGACCAGGATGATGAAGATGAAACCAGAGTGGACATTTTAGCCTCAACTTTATTATCCTGTTTAGGGAAGCTAAAATTGCAGCAATGTGCTGTAATGCAGGCAAAGTTCCATGTCATTAACAAAATATTACCACACAACGTACAGTACATAATTTTTTAGGTGCATCTCTCTCCCCCTTGACTTATTTAATGACCTAATGGCCGCCATTATAAAATAATTTCTAATTCTATATGTCCTGCAAATAGGAACTCTAAAACGATGTCCTGAAGAGTACAATGGGTGATCCGTGGTGCATAGCTCTCTTTAAAATATAAGTATGGTAAATTAGCATTGGACTAGTTTGGTAAAACCAATGATCTTGCCTGCCACCTTCACCAGGCTACTCAACCTGTTCTTATTTGACACACTCAGATTACCGTACCAAGCTACAATGCAAAAAGATAAAACAGATTCAATAAATTGTTTATCAAACAGTGTCATCATAGAGGTACAAACCCGAAATGATCTAAGTTTCTTCAGAAAAAACAGTCTTTGTTGAACTTTTTTATAGACAGCCTGGGTGTAAGGTTGAAATGTCAACATATTGTCAATAATGATCCCTAGAAATTTATGTCAATTTCAGCAAGACAATGATCCAAAACACAACCAAGGAAACTCCCGAATGGTTTCAGAGAAAGAAAATAAAGCTGTAGAATGGCCCAGTCAATCATCTGACTTGAATCCAATAGAAAATGCAAAATAAGGATCAGATTTAATAGATGAGACCCACAGAACCATCAAGATTTTTACACACTGATGAAGTCTGTGAAAAAATCCCACCTGAGCTATGCATATGACCTCATTTTCCATATTAGAGGCTTCTTTTAACCTGCCATTACCAAAACAGCCTTTTATATAAGGTATTAAATACATTTCAGTAGTTCAGTACTTTCTCCTTGTGTCATTCCATTGTTATTACACATGACTAATTTTCAAATTGTTTTTGTTTTGTTTTATTTTCATGTTTGTATTGTTTGAATTTTTACCAAAATCTGGTTCAATTCCATGTCAACAGCTCCTTTAGAAATATTATTCCCAGGACAAAACATGACGTGTTCAATACTTATTTCCCCCACTTTACTATCTTGTCATTAATGAATTTATTTGCTTTGTTATGTGCCCTGTCATTCACCATGTCTCTTCCTTCGCATTCCTACCATATTGGAGATGCTGTTGCATGTTAATCTGGGATTTGTGGTTCTTTTGTTCAGCAAGATGTCATTTGATGTCACTTCCCAGATTGTGGCTAGTTCTGCTTCCAGTGAGAACAGCACAGTACTACCTTATGTGAAATGCAACAATAAACTTTGAAGCAATTTTACAGCATGAAGTCAGCAGGAACCCTAGCAGTAAAGCTTATTTCTGAGATAATATTAGCTTTTGAGCACAGTATAGGATTTTTTGTTTGCTTTTCCATCAGTTGTTGTCGAAGCAAAAGGCTGTATTTTCAGATGTTAAACATTCAAAGTCGATCTCTCTCTTTTGTATGTTGTAGTGCTGTATTTATACAATAGTAATTGTAATGTATTGAGTGTGAGATGAGACACTCATATCGGGAATGTATGTATTTTGTGTTGGCCACTCTTTGCATAACCCTGAGTTACTTTTTGGTTTGCCATCTGGTTGTTTCTAATGAATCTCCCGTTTTCGTTACTGCAGACTAGTTCAGTAAAAAGAAAGAAAGAAAAGAAATATCTGCATATGTTTACAGTTTTTCCTTATCGCAAACACAACAGTAATCTGTTTCTAGACTGATGGCATTTCATGCTGTTCATGTCAGCAAAATCACCTGTTTTGTCATCACTTTAGACATTACGCTAGAGAATCATTCAAATACTAGCTCTAAAGTGACGTCAGCTGCAGATGTGAATGAATGGTGGAAGAATCTTACAAAAGGATTTTTAGACTCTATGTGTTTGGTTTTCTTATTTATTAACACAATTGTGCCGTTGAACTGTTGTATAAATGCAATATCACACTCGTAGTAGTGTGATGTGGCTGTATATCGTCACTGGTGGAACACTAATCCTCCCACCAGTGCCCATATACAGCCAAATCGCACTGCTACTTGTGTGATATTGCTTATATACATCTATATGATAAGGTGTGTGTGTTAACATTATATATAACATTGATTATAAAAATGAGTTTTTTATAATTAACAATAGAGTTAATGATAAAGTGTACATCACATACACTGAGCATTGAAGCTTATAGTTGTGTAACATGCTAGAATGGACTGGCAAACCCATTTAAAAGTCTATACCATCACTGGCATGACAGCTGACATATAATAAGGACCAGTTTTTAGGCAATACCAATCTGTTACAAAAATACTTGATTGTCATGATCCTTGAGATTTTCTTGGGACATCCCTGCTTCCAATTTCTACTGGAAATTATAAACCATCTGAATAATTTTAGAATACTCATCTAGATATACTCATTTGGGACGCACAAATTATTTTATCCACATAATATTTAGGATGGTCAGTATATGAATCGTGTCGCAGCACAAGACAGGCAGTGAAAGAGAAAAATACAGGGATTGAGAGTGATCTCTGACAGACCTTGGATTGACACTTGGAGAAATGGGTTGAGCTGGAGGTTGACGGTTGCCCGCCTCGCCCCAATTTTTCACCCAGGTCACCTGATTATGCAGAAGTGCTGAAAGGCCAGACAGTCTTCTGGTGTTTATATCCAGCACCAGGATTTAATTACAGTCCTTGTTTCTGGGCTATTGGTCGGATGCGTCAAGCAGATTCACCCCGCCTATTGATTCTGCAGGCAGAGGAAAAAAAGAACGGGGATTTAAATCGATGGTACATTTCACATCTAATGAGACACCTGTGTTCGTTTCGTCACCCTTAAAGGGCTTCATATTTCCAAACGGCTTCATTTTGTACTCTGCTCCCTTTCCCTTTAGCGTTAGCCTCTGTGGCTCCGCAAACAATAGGATATCGATCTATCTTCAGCATCGATTCTCTTTGTTAGTGGCACTGCTGGTGGAGAGTATTGACGAATGAAAGTTTTGTCATTGGTCAGAAGTCTTTAAAAGTTAAGCTCTTTGATTTTGTTTACATTTGCATAGAGCAAGTTTTCAAGCATGTACCTGGAGCACAATGAATTCGTCTTTAAAGTTACTATTTTGAAATAAATTTTTTGAAAATAAATATAATGTCTGTATATTGTAATATTTTACTATAAATCTTTATTATCTAATCAAATAATGTATATAATATAATATTAGTAGATATTGTACTACTAATAATAATCATGATTATATTATATTATATTATATTATATTATATTATATTATATTATATTATATTATATTATATTATATTATATTATATAAGCATTAGAGCAAACTTTTTTTAAAGTAAAAGCTTGGTGCACAGTGAGTCTGTTTTGCTTTTTAGAGGTCAGGTATCATTCTGAAATTCATCTTCTATGTCATTATAGAGCACTGGGCAGGTCACAGATCAATTATTTGAAATGGAGGAATGTGCATTGTGTAGGAAATGCTAAAGTGGTTTTGATTTGAGCATAGCTCACAGTGTAACCGAGCTGTCCTGACTCGATTACATATTCCAATGATTCAGCACCTTACGGGAACCTATATCCACAAAAAAGACCATCTCCGCTATCAAGAACCCTGAAGTGCAGGTGCTTTTCGCACTTCGAGGTTCATGCACTGATAAAGTGTGGTGTGAAATTTAAGTGCTGCATAACTGAATCTGGTTATTTTTGATTGACAGGAAGTATCATTCTCGGGCCGCCCCGCCTGTATCACGAATTGCAGGAGTTGCAGCACGACCTCTCAGTAGTGGAGCAGGTCACTCTGCTCGTGGGAACTTTACAGGGAACGTATCAGGTAAACACTCTTCACTACTACACCTACTGTACAATGAGTCAGTAATGCATTTGCTCCCTTAAAGAGTCCAAAAATTAACAATTTATTCTACAAATAAGATTATGTGCACGGATCTGCACTTTAAATTTCTACTGGAAATATAATTCCAACATATTTTTTGAATTTAACAAATGTATACAATACAGGCAAAAATAAATTAATGCTTCTGGTTCCTGACATGACTCCTTGTTTGCAGAGGCTTAAAGAATCTTAAAGAATCAAAAATCATTTTGTAAATAATTTTCCGTTTCTTGCACACACCAATGTCAGTGTTTCGTCAAAAGCTCTAGTGCCGGCAGCTGCTGACTTGCAGTTTACAAACCACCAAGACCACAGTCTTAGCTGAAAATCGTATTTATTGTTCTACTGAATAAAAAAGTTACACCCTCAGCTAATTTATCATGTAGAGTGGAAACAAATTTTCATGTTTGGGAGAACTGTCTGTAGTTCTGTAGAAAAAAAAGCTCTGAGTTTTTGTGAACTTCTGTCATCTTTTGATCATAAATTTGGGGTTGGTCTAAGAAGACTCCTATTTAACAGAGAAAATAAAAGTAACTTTGTGAAATATTTAATGGATTTTTGTTTTAATTTTTTAAAATATAATTTATTCCAGAAATGGGAGAACTCAATGTTTGCCAGACTTTAGAATTTTCAGTATCAACTAATCTTTCAGAAATCCTGGTCAACGACATAATATTTGGAAAGTGGTCTCATTTTTAAACAACTGTATTTCCCCCCCTGAGTAGCAAACACGATTTACTCTGATGCCCATAGATATGATAATTATTACAGATACCTTTTACAGATAGCTTAGCTATCAACAGCCATTCAGATAAATGGCAAACATATGATAATGCCAAACATTACTGAAAGATTATCACTACCGGAGAGACATTCACACTTATAGGCACAAGCAGGCTTCACAGAAGAACTGAGACGTAAACAATATAATAAAACTCACCGTTAGAAAATGCCAGAAGTTACTCTTCATCCAGGTCATGTAAGTATCAGTTCTCCTCAGACATATTCTCCTCTTCGCTTCAAATAAATCTCAAAACTCTCTTTAGCAGAACAAAACGTTTGACGATCTATTCGATCTATCTGTCGGAAGTGCGATATTTACATTAATAGAGCGGCATTTTTTTTATGACACTGTATAACAATAATTCATATTTTTACAGTACTGTGATGGTTGGGTTTAGGTTTGGGGTCGGGGTAGGCATTAAAAAAATTTTTTTGGGGTAATTTAATAGATATCATAAATAATACTCGGTACAACTACTGTTTTTACGCTTCTGTGACAGTTGGGTTTAGGGTTAGGGTGGGGTTAGACGTTAATAAAATACAATAAATCAGAAATTTTATAAATAACATAAATTATTCACGTTACCTTCCGGCCGCAAACGTATCCGATCTAGCAACAACCGATGACAGGCTATGCAGGTCAGAACACGTGGCTTTGTTTAGATTTTAGTAACTATAACTTTGACTTTTTATTCAGTTTGTGGTCTCATTTTATCTGTAACGCTGTAAGCTATGACATCGATTTGCCTTTTACTACAAAGCCGTCGTTTTGTGTGTAAATAACATGGTAAAGCATGGTAAAACAGGTCTAGGGCAGAAATGGTGACATAAACAAATAAATAACCACCCAAAATTCAACACTATTGTTTCGGTGGACTAAATATGCTTGATGGGATGTTTTCTGTGGACTCTTACCTTTCAAAATAAACCGTGATGTACAGTAATGAATGCGTGTGTGTGTTGTTATTACTATTGATAAACATTGACATGTGGAAAAACAGCACCCCAGGACGCTCCAGGACGTCCGCGTCGGGTTGAAGGCTATAGGGTTAGGGCAGTTCTGAAGACAAAAGGACCTCCAACCCCCTAGTACTAGTAAGGTGTACGTAATAAATTGGCTGGCGAGTGTATATTCAATTACAGGCTTTAAAATTGAGATTTCCTGTGCTTTTGAACAAGTAAATGGAATTTCCATTAAGAAAAAGCTGTCCAAAAATGATACAAAAAACAAAGTTTAGGGCAAAGATCAAGGTAGAATATATTGATCATCAAAACAAAAGCAGTATTAGTTGCATATGTTGCAGCCATCTGGGAATGCAAACCTTTGGGGTAACAGCAATTTCAGAGTAATTAAGTTGTGATCAAAGTTCAGCAACCAAAGTCGTGGAACGTCAATTGATTATCACAGCGTTCTCTTGATAACTGGACGACAACTCGAGGAAACCTTCATAATCTGATCCGCAGCTGATGTTCAGATGGGAGATAACTCTGAACAGCATGCCTAAACAACACAAGGCCGCTCTCAAATCAGGACAGCTCCCCTGATGCCTTGACAGCCACTAAGCCAATAGAAAAACAGCTAGATTGCTTCTCTTACCTCTGAGCGTTCTGTGAAAACAGTAGCAGAGCTTTGTCTTGCTTGATTTCCTGACCAGAACCGTGCTTTCTGGCCTCTTTCCAAATGACTAATTCCTACCCACAATCTAATGAAAATAGAAAAGTGCAGTGAATAGAGGATGGCTGAACTTTTGAAGACCTCATTGATTTTGGAGATGTATTTCAATTGGATTTGGCTTTGGGGAGGTGTGAATCATTTTGCTTATGAGAGGGAAGCCTTTATTATTTCATCAATACTCGGAGGCCAAAAACCACAATTAACATAAAAAAAGTTTTTTTTTTATGTTTTTAATCTGGTATCAAGGTCTATTTATATATGGTTGGCTAAACAATGCCACATTTCTATTCAAAGGTATGTGTATATTTGGAAAAGAAATCAATTTGTGGTCTTTTATTCAGCAAGGATGTAGTGCTTTCATCACAAAATGGCAATAAAGACATTTATAATGTATATAAAAAAATGTATATATTTGTAATAAAAGCTGTTTGGTTAAACTTCTTATTCCTATTCTTTCGATTTCTTCAGTTTTACTACAATGTTCTGTATTTTTGTTTATTTCTAATTTTATTTTTATTCATGCGGTAGTCTATAATTGTTAACCACTTTTTTAAATGATGCTACTTGATATTCATGATAAAATCACTGAGATTGTGAATGCTTGTTGAATGAGTCGCAGTTGAAATGTCAATTGTCACTATATGCTGCTGTGTTTCTAGAATCTGAACACCACAGTGGCGCAGGACTGGTGTTTGGCACTGCAAATGGCTGATCCGCATCAAAGAAGACCAGATTCAGAATGCCAACAAGTGCCGTTTACGACTGCAAGTTCCTGGCAGACCAGACAAGTGAGTAAAGAGGAAAGCATTTTACTTGAAAAGAGCTTTCACATAACTGTCAAGACAGTGTCATTCACTCAGTTTGACATGTCATGAATTTTATAAAAACATTGTTAATATTTTCTTGACCTCAACTATAGTGGTACAAATAGATTTGTACTAGCCTCCGCTAGTGTGTGGAGGGAAAGTGCGTGCGCATTTTAACGAAACTGGAAATACATATTTGGTGATGTACCGTATCGACGTCGATGCGATCAAGCAAAAGATCCGAACCCAACTCGATTCGTTTATTTGACTCTGAGTCAAATATTTCGCTAAAGAATCATTAGTTTTAAACAAGGTGCACTTTTAGATTTAAACCTCAGCTGAATGTTTTCATTCACTTAGAGCTGTTACACACTGCATGGAAGGTTATTTTCAAAAACCCATAATAGGGGCTCTTTAAATATAATTGGTGCTGTTATAAAATTATTTGAATAAGTATTGACATTTTCAATGACATATTCAGTTTGTTCCACTGAGGTCATAAATATATCAATGACCCAATGGGCTATATGCACAGCTAGTGTTTTCAGCCAATGATGAATTTCTGATGAAAGCTTAATTTGACTATTTTTAATTGAATATGGTTCTTTTACAGCATCGATGTTGTAATGCAGTTCATATATATAATTAGTTAAATAGATTTAGCAATTAATTGAGTAGTTCAAGCGTAAAAAAAATAGATGAAAGATTAACCATTTAAACGCAGGTGCCATCATTAACAGCAGGCTCCATTGAAAATACTGGGGTAAAATTAATTTCCATATTTTAAAGACATGGCATGGAAAAATGTAATTTAATGGAATGCTTCTTGTTTGTCTGATACCCACTTTATATCGTATCTCTGCCAGGCAGGGAAGATCGCTGTTTTTATAAGAAGTCAGATCTTAAACATGGCAATTTTGTATGGAATGACAATAAAAGCCTAGTTCACACTACATGACTTTAAACATCGGCAGATTGCTGTGCCGTTCACACTACATGACTTGATTTTGTGTCTTTTAATTGCTGTGGTGTTCACACTACGCAACACTTCGTAAATTATCCACAAGAGGGGGGATCACACACTACAGGATCTGACAACAACTCGTTCCCTTACAGCTCAGTCAAGCTATCAAACCACAGCCAATGAAATTTTGAGGGAGGAGCCGTCAGAAAAGCTGAACACTATTGGCTGCTTGTGTGCTGATTACATCACTGACAGCGTTTCAAGCTTTCAAGGGAGCATTCAAAAACTTTGCCAGTCAGCTGATGCATCAGCAGATCAATCACTCACCTGCAATGTACAAGTGGATAGATGTGGCTTTAACACTAGAACTACGGAGGCAGTCAAGTTTTTAATTTTTGTTATTTAATAACTCTTTGGAATAAAACTAACATATCTATAACACCCTGATGTTTCTATATATCTGTGTATTTCTTTCTAACACTGTAATTTTAAAAATGACAAAACAATAAAGAACTGAGCATTTCTACCTTTAATTACCAAATCGGTCAAAATGACTGCATGCATGTCTGCTATTTTTTGCTGTGACCTTTTTGCCTAGCAACTTCCTGCTAACATAACATAACTTTCTGATAGCAAAAATGTACATTTACTTCAGATATATCTTTCAAAACAGCATATTCTGTACCACAAAATAACTCCCATTTGAAAGTGAAAGTAAAATTCAGACCTTTGCGTGTGTTCTCGTATCTTAACTACATATTTATAGCCTGTATTACCAAAAAGATAATATTTTTAGGGCAATGGTGTCATAAAATATGATGACAGACATTCAAAGCTTAATTTTAATATCTCAATAGAAGCTTTGAATGTAAATATGTCGTGACAATATGACATCTTATATGAGAACGGTCTGCAGGATTAGTGTGGTAATTCTAATAGTTACAGAATTCTAGCTCCACTGTTAATATTGCCTACTCTCGTGTTCATGTTAACGCAGAATAAAGTGAGTGCATCAATGCCCATTCTGGCCAATCACAGATTATCTGCACAATGGCCCTTCAGCTCATGCTGATATGCTCTCTCATTGGCTGCAGCTCGTCACTACATCGACCGCACGTAGGGTCATATCGGCTGACTGCTCCGGATTATTCAGCATTGGATTGGATATTGGATTTCCGTCTTCGAGGTGTCAGCGTCGTGTCAGCGAGCCTCTTAGAGATGTGTTCAGTAGTTCACACATAAAGACTGCCGAGCTCCGAGCACCCGCAGATTTTTTCACGATCACAGCCTGATTTGTCGGTGAGCTTGTTAACTTCTAAATCAGGCTCAAATCGGGCTTTGGAACGTAGCATGTCTAAAATCTTTATGATATTCATAATGTATCATGTTATGATTATAAATGGTAACATGACAGTGTTATAAATACCCCTTCAAGCTAAGTGTTACCAAAAAATCTTTTTTACACATTCACAGAGTTGGCAATTATTAGCATCCTCAAGAAAATGCAAAACAGCCCATCTAAATGTCTTCAGATATTGTTTAAAGTGTTAACCAATCCAAAAACACGTTTTCCTCCTTATCGTTTTCTTGATAAATTACTCTTGCCTCGGAAAGAAATAAGTCATGTTGCTAAAGTGCTTTTGAGAACCAAACAAGAAAAAAAAATACTATTTGGTTTTTATTACACCAGAACTTAAATTCAGACCGACAGGCTTAGAAAGTCCTGCGTACGTTCTCCAGAGCAGGTGATCCAAGCGGCACTGAAACATAATGGTCGATGACAACATGTTAATGTTCATCTGCAGCAACGTTAAGATGATGAAGGAGCCTGGCGCCATGTTAATTTCCCATAATGAAAGCGCATTAACCCGGCTTGTATTTTGTGGCATGCTTTAAAAGCCTGCCCTTGTCACCTTTAACGAAGCCGAGCAGCAAATTACAAGCCTAATAGCATGACGGGAAATCATTAAGTGATAGTTCTCAGATTCGGGAGATCAAGGAATGCTGGAGGTAAGTTACACAGCCCCCTTTCAGTCTGGGAAGTGCTACATTATGGCTAGTCATCGAGCTTATTCAATTCATTTAACTTAGTCTGGGAGCTGCTGTTTCCCATTTGGAGCGGTAGTGTCATTTCTCTTTGATGCGCAGACAGGGGCTTAATGTACTCTTATTATGTCACATTAAGAGTCAGTGAGTGTAAATGTGTCAAGGCAGAGGCTGCACATTTTCACAGTGCGCTGCACCTGAATGTGCTTATCTAATGATGCAGAGTGAGAGCGGAAACTTCACTCATAGAATCGGCCGTGGAAGGAAGAGAAATGAAGACAGATTAGTGCAGGATTCGGCTAGAAAAAAGCTGAGGAGAACATGAGAGAAGAGAAGCAGACAGGAGAAAGAAGATAAACTGCAAAGCTCATATACTGTAGCAGCTGACGTTCACTTAACCTTCATGTTCTGTCGAGATTATGTTTGGTAGCACTTCAGCGATGTGCACGTTTAAATATTAAGTCATTTAAAAATTAACCTGCTATTTTACCTTTAATAAAGGGATGGTTTGTTCAAAAATGAAAAATTTGATGTTCGTTTACTTACCCCAGGTCCTCGATGTTGGTAAAAAAAAAAATGATTTGAGCTGAAAACCACTGTGCCTGGTGATTTTCATAAGATTCAAGACAACAGCTGCAAGTGTCAACAGAGGCCAGCTAGTGAAGTGCTGTGCAGGTAAACCTCACTCCTCTGAACCTAGAGGCCATGGTCTTTAGATTCCTTGTTAGAGCAAACGACTCCCATGCAGAGAGTCCCTGGTTCGATCCCAGCTCGGAGTGGGTTGGGTGGTGTAGGACCGGCGGGATTACATTACATTGATTCTGTGACCCAGATAGGAGTGAGGATTAGGAGTGTAACAGAGCAAGGTTATAATTGTTTGGATTTTTTATTAGTTTTAGTTTTTATTTTGTTTTCAAAATCATCAGAATAAATATTGTATAATAAAAACTCAACCATACATTTTTGAAAGTTGTATTCGGAGGACACATGACCACTATCATCTACCAACTACCATTACCCATCCTCAAATTCCAATACAAACAGCACAGAAGATAGCAGCCTTAAATATAATATGGGTGCAAGGCTGCTTCTGAGGTTAGATACACAGTAGTGTGGGGGAAGTTATTAGATCTTTATCGTGAACCAGAACTGGAGCAGAAACCTGCTCAAATCTGGCCAATGGCATCAGGATTACAGACTCTGAGATGCCTTACGGGTCAAACACCTGGCAGTGCGAAGTAAACAGATTTACGTCTAAAAGACATACAGTAGGCTTATGTATTAAAGTTAAGGAAACTCAAACCATTTGAGGAAGCCGATTGCAACAACCATTTAAGTTCAAAAACTAATCCTAATGAGTGCTGTGAACTTAATCCATTTGAGTAAATGAAGCAATTTGAGCACAGTAAATGGGATCTGCGGAGTTACATAAGCACTTTAAAAGTCAAAAGGATACAACTTCACAAAATTGACATCCATGGCCAGGGCTAGGAAATCCCACACCCACCCGAACCATTCTTTTATAAATAAAAAGGCTGAGGTTTTAGCAAATGCCAGACAAAGGGACCATATAGAGAGTGTGACTCTTCACAGTGTCAACCATTTACTACTGTATTTATTCTGTCTTTTCTGAGGAAGATGTTTAGAAGGGATTGTTTTGGCTTTGCTGTCAATGGTCAATGATTACTGTTTTTAGCTGTCTTTGTTTCAGTTTTTTGTTCGTGGTGTTTAACAAAATAAAGAAACTCATAACGGTTTTTTAGAACCACTGTGGGTGAGTAAATGAGTATATTTTCATTTTTTGGGTGAACACTCCCTATAACTGCACTTCTTGTAACATAAAGATTGGTTACATGTGATTAAATACTCTTGAGAGACACAGACACACATCATTCGCACACTTTTTTTTTGTCTCTTTTTGCACAGTAGCTAAATCACAACCTTGGCTGTGCATTATTTTCCTGTAGTTCAATGGCTCATTGTCCGATATATCTCACTTATGGCTTTAGATAACCATAATAGCCCCGTCTCTGAGACCTCAAAGCGAACAAAAGGATTTCAAAGAGAACATTCTTGCATTCTCACTTGTCAAAAGCAGCATATTCACAAACCGTTTCAACACAAAACATATCATAAACTTAATATTTTTTCTTTCGTTTGATCCTTGCTATCTGATACAAAGACAAATAGTGCCCTGCAAGCTGAGAGAGGAGGTACAAGGGACTTATTTTCTGCCTTGGCACATGGAAGAGACTTTGCAAACGTTTAATCTCCATGTGCTTTCTCAACCTAATATGACAGCCCAGCCAGCCCAGAGCGGCTCAGCACCTGTAGTCTTCCCAATATCTGTCAGACCCCTGCTCTTCAGGCCTGCTCAGTTGGCTCACATTCTGCAGAATCCATAAGAGCAATCTGCTCAGTCAGATGTTCACCAGAACCCCTGCCTGTTCCAGAACAGATCTTCCAAAAAATCTCACTCCCTGAATTTTCCAATGTTCTGCGTCAGCCTGCTGTGATGTCAGAAGGCATTCATGTCATTGGGACATGGATCTGAGATCCAGCTCTTAATCAAAACTGCTTTTGTTTTTGAGAAAATGGCAAAATCAAAATAATTGTATTAAATTGTGGTTGCAGTGGCAGTTTAATGAATCTCCTGCATTGCAGTGTGTAGTGCGACAAGGCTAATTAGGGGCTGATTATTCCAAACTCAGATTTACAATTGTTAGTTGCACTTTAATGGCTTTTTGTTGACTTTAGAAAAGAGTAGTGCGCTGTGCTTTTTATGTAGTAGTGCAACTACTGTATCAATGGTCTTAGTACTGGAGTGCATGACATCAGGCAATTTTTCTGTATAGCATTTTTTAAAACTGCTGGCGCACAGAGCACTATATCAAAAACACGAGGCGCAGCAAGTGGTTTGAATGTGAGGCACTTTTGGCACATAAACAAACATTGGGAAAACACTCGCTGCCAATAGAAAACAATTTTAAAAAGTCATCTCTGTGTAATCAGGGCCTTAAGAGGATCCCACGCCATGTCTTTTACAATTGTGAACATTGTTTTCTATGAGGGTACACACACTGGCCACACCATTCAACTTCTGTTCATTCAAGTTGTTTTAGTGATGTATAGAAAACAATATAAGGCGGGGCAAGGCTTGGTGCAGCGCAGCATGGCACCTCTGGTGTGTGACTCAATTTAGACTGATAGAGTTGGATCTGCAATTTGAATTGGAATTGATAAAATTCCAACCCTAGCTGTAAGATTTAACATCGAACAGCACTGCTGGTATAATGTGACTCCTGGGAAAATGATTCTTCTTACTGAATCAGAAACATACAGCAAAGCCAATATAATGTCAATCCTGAATAAATGAATCATATAAGCCAATTTATTTTTAGAAAAATAAAAAACGTATCCTGACCAGTGTAAATTGATTCCTGAATGAATTATTGTACAAGCCACCACAGCCCGTCCTTTACATAAATCAACAATATTCAATGCTGTCTGGCATCCAATTGCTTTTATGAGCCAAATCTTTTCCAAATAATAATAAAAACCACTGTAATATGATTCATATAAACTATTCTTCTTTAGTGAATCAGAAACATAAAGCACAAACGGTGTAATTTGTCTTTTGAATCTTGATCAAATGACTTGTAGGTTCAGTTTTTTTGTTGAATCAAAAACTATAGCGTTTGTATCCTGAACAAGAGGCTCTTATGAGCTGATTGTTTGTGATGAATCAAAACCGTCATGCTAGCAGTGTAATTTGAATCCTGAATAAATGACTTTCATGGGGCAATTGTTTCTGGCAAGTTACGAACACACAGCACGAACAGGTGTAATTTGATTCCTGAACGAATTATTGTAAGAGCCGCCATAGCCTGTCCATTTTAATAAACAAATACAATTGTATTTGTACAATGTCATACAATGTTGTCTGAATTCAAATAGCTTTATGAGCTTAATTTTTTATTTCACTCTATATATATTTTTTCATTTGTTTTACTATGCGACAAGTGCAGTTTAATTCCTTAAAGGAATAGTTCACCCCAAAAATGAAAAGCTTGTTTGACTTTTTTTCTTCTGTCGAACAAAATACAATTTGTCAAATGACTATAAAATAAATGTAAATCATTGTACACTAATCTACACTATTAATTAATCTTAATGTATTAATGTATTAATGTTGCTGTGGGACAATGTGAAAGACAACCATCAAATTCAACATCATATATATATATATATAAATATATATATATATATATATATATATATATATATATATATATATATATATATATATATATATATATATATTATGATTATTTCAGTGGCACAATAAAACACAATAGATGGCTTAGAACTTTAAAGGAAAAGTAGTGCTCGCATGAAAACCACTTGAGTGTTCTCAGTTATAATAACACAATTTATTGTCAGTAACGGCAATGGCGTTGTAACGAGGGAAACAGTAACTCATTTGATTACTCGTTACTGAATTAAGTGTCGACAGTAGTAAGTAAATTATCGTTTTTGGGGTGAACCATGCATTTAACAAATGCTTTTGTTCTACAGCAAACCAAACATAAAGGGCTCTATTTTAATCATCTAGGCGCAAAGTCTAAAGCGCATGGCGCAAAAGCATTAACGGCATGTCCCAATCCACTTTTGCTAATTTTTGATTGATGGAAAAAAACTTTCTGCGCACCGGCGCAAGGTCTAACATGGTTGTGCTTATTCTCTTAATGAGTTATGGGTGTTTTTTGAGCATAAGGTACATTAAACCAACCAGAGTATCATCTCCCATTCTCTTTAAGTGTCAGATGCGTCATGGCACATTTGCTATTTACATGGCGGACTTTGTAAGTGAAAAAACTGAACACTTCACTAGCAAGAAAACAGTAAAACAGACCATCTGCAGCACAAGGATAAAGAATGAGACTCCTCCATTCGGCCTCTTTACTTTCTTTTACTTTTTCCTCTTTACTTTAATATGCATAATAAATAATAAATAATACTGCTAATAATAATAACATTATACAAATGCAATTGTGGGCGTAGTGTATGTGTGTGAATGAAGGAGTGTATGGGTGTTTCCCAGTGTTGGGTTGCGGCTGGAAGGGCATCCGCTGCGTAAAACGTGCTGTATAAGTTGGCTTTTTTTTTTTTTTTACATATGTAAAGATATTTGTGTATTGCTGTACATCCTGTGTGAATTAAGCAATGTCTAAGCACTTGGACCTGCATAGGTGCATAACGTTCTCTGGCAATGGCGCGGTTTATTTCAGTTCCTCAAAATAGCAACGCACCAACAATGCGCCAGCACACCACACACCCTTTTTTTAGACCAGCACACCCTTTAGTCCCAAAATGGCACAAATGGATTTGATATTTAAACAACCTGGCGCAAAACGTGAAAATTAGAGTTGCTCTGGTCTGAAAATAGCAACAAATAGCGCTAAACACGTCTTGCGCCTTATTGAGCCAGGGGTATCATAGGACCCAAAATGTTACTAGTGATCCCTACATTTGGCAGTATCAGTAGTAAAAAAAAATCCCCAAACACTTGTTCAAAACAATGTAAAATAATGATAATTAGACCTATCAGAATAGAACAAACTTAGCAGATCTGTCAGATCTGTACTGCTCCTTTTGGCTGGTGTTAACTGAATACATTTCACAACATTTCCAGATTTAGTTTCACCCTCTTTCCCCACCATTTTCATTTTTCCTCTCTACTAGTTTATAAATAAATGTTGGTGACAAGTCCAAACAGATCCTGTTAATGATAAAAGCAGAGCATGATTTTAGAGAGTACACACACAAAAAAACTAATTTTCAAACCATCTTTCTCTTTTCGTTACACATTCACGAATCCCTCTCTCTCTCTCTTTACCCATCGTTCTCTTTAACAAACACACACATAAAAACCCAAGGAGAGAGTCATTTCCCAGCATGCATCCCCTGTTCTTTGTTTTTCACCTGCTGTTAGTCTAGGAGCCTTTTCTACCATCAGATAACTCCTCTCAGCAAGCAGCAAAAGGGATGGTGACACGTGGAATTTCAAAGCTGCCACGGAGGCTGATGCACATTCATGAAACCGGATAATTAACATCACCCATTCAACTTGCTGCAAATGCAGATCTGTGCCTACGTGTCCTGCCTGTTACACATTGACAAAAAACATGGTGGGTTGATTGAGAATGAAAAATGAATATAGTACACACACACAGATGGCTGGAACAGAGGCGAGGCTTCAAGTTTTTCATGCTCAAATGTTGTTTTTCTTCTAGGCCTACCGAGATCTGTTCCGTGCACTGTATTTAAATGAGCTGTTTAGCCATATAAAATGCATTTTATGTGGTGTCTAGTGGGCTTTTCACACCAGACATTTTTAATCCTAGATCATTCATACCACATACTGGGTTAGTATATAATCCTAGGCAGTCAGGTTTCAAAATTCCACATGGCGTATTTGTAAAGCTTGACTTAATGATTTTACATTTGAGCAATTCCAACGTTATGAATGTGACATTTGCAGTAAAAACATTAAGTCACAGAGAAGGTATATGTAAACGTTCTATTAAAACATCTGTTTATATTTTCCAAAACTATACTAACCACAGAGTTAGGGATCAGATAAATATCAATCTGTAAACATATTTTACGTTTTAAATGAGGGAAATAAACATGCGTTATGAACGTGATCAAAAAATGTGAATTTACGGACTGCAGCATACTTTCTAGAAATTCTGTGAATTAAACTGCACTGCTCAAAAGAAACAAAGCTAATCAAAAGGAGAAGAGTTGGCTCACTAAAGAACAAAAAATTATTAATTTTTTTGCATTTATTGAGGAAAAAGCTTTGTTGTAGATGTGACATCTCTCCATTATGGATGTGATGGATGTGAAATTGGCACTTGTGTGACTTTGGTAAATCAAATATAAATGTTTAAAATCATTTACAGTACTTTAAAAATACAAGCCTACACAAAAAACGTTTTTTTCATGGTAAGGTTGACATTTGCATGGAATTGCTCATATACATTTTGCATGTTCATGCTTTTGCTTTACTGTAAGTATAACTATACGTGGCTGTCAACAATTCTGTGGCGGGGAAACCACAGTCCTACGTCACGTTGCGGTCAGCCTCAAAATGAGAGGGATTCGGATCCTATTTTAACATCAGGAAATTAAAAAAAAGAGGCTTATTGTCTTTATATTACTCCAATATGATTGTGGACACACTATACCTACACACAGTTCTGTTCAAACAGCTTACAAAAGATGATTTTCATCATAGGTCTCATCATATTTTTTAACAATTCTGAATGTAAGATTTTAAAATAACTCATTTCTTTTGCAGACTTAATATAATACATGTTTTATTCTCACATTTTTAAATATAACTTACAAAGCAGATCAATGTGACCTGCAGTTGTATTTTTCATATAATAAACAATATAATTGACGTAATTGACATAAAAATAAACTTACAATTTATAAAGACACGTATAACATATGCACTTATATTCGTGGTGTCTTTTGCTCATGTTATTTACGTCAGTGTGTGAATATGCTCACTCATTTTCATTCACTCTTCACCGATGTACTCTAGTGCACTCAACTGACATGCACTATATAGGCATTTGTAAATGACTGAGCTGTTTTGCACTATATCTAACAATCCCTTTCTACAAATTTCCAGGTCTAATAAAAGTTTTGGTGCAAAAATGACCAACTCTGTATCAGTAGTTATGTATTTCTTTATATTAAAGTATGTCTCAGTCTCAATAGTCTTAAACATAGCACCAGACTCTTTCTTCTTCTCAAAGCCTGTATTTAGCAAGGATCTGTTTGGCACCTCCGACCGTGTTGAGATGTAAGCCAGACTGTGTCACTTTCATTTTCACGCTATTCAGTGACCTGTTAGCACACACTTATGGTTACGTAACATGAAGCTGGCGCTTTAATCACTATTTTCCAGACACCTTTGTCGTCGCCTGCTTCGCTGTGTCTGAATGTGTCCATCCTCAGCTATTTATAGCACCATATACAACACACACAGCCCTGTTTTTTCCAGCCCGCGTCACATCTCTCCTCCCTTGTGATGTCACTCCATGGGGCTCCTTGCCCAAATCAGATCCCCAGCTCCCCCAGCATACCTCAAAATGGACTCATTTTTCATCTCCTGTAGGCCATAGTGCCCTCATTTATTGATGGAATAGGCCAGTGTTTCAGCAAGAGCCAGACCCTCTGCTGCTGCCACTGTAAAATAGTGTAAAACTGTGGGGTACTGTAAATCTTAGAGGCCCCCGTGAGCCATGAAATGAGGCCTGGGATACAAACAGGGAGGATATGCAGAAGCATTTGTTTTGATGTGGAAACGTGTTTATAATGGAAACATTTTTTCTGCTGAAATGTTCTCATTCTCATTCTCCCTCCCTTTGTGTTAGATTTCTTTAACGTACACAACCTTTATAAAAATATGTTCATAAAGTAGTTATTATTGTTATTATTAATAATATTATATAACAATAATATTAAAGTTTAATTTAAAGGCTTAACAATGTTAATTAGCTTAATTAGGTAAGTTAGGGTAATTAGTTAAGCCATTGTATAAAAGTGGTTTGTTCTGTAGGCAATCAAAAAAATAATATTGCTTATATATTAAATAAATTATATTGAATAATAAATATTGTTTATTTTTTTATTTTTTTATTTTTAGAACTGCCATTATTCTAGCCGAAATAAAACAAAACTTTATTTAGAAGAAAACATATTATCGGAAATACTGTGAAAATTTCTTGCTCTGTTAAACATGATTTGGAAAATAATTTTGACTTCAACTGTATATAATAACAACAACAACAACAACAACAGTAGTACTAACACTAGTTATAATAAAATTGTATAAGATTCATTGAATTATGTACAATTTGTGTATTTACATGTGTGTACATCTGTAATTAGCAAGCTTTAAAGGGACCTATGATGAAAATCAACTTTTGTAAGCTGTTTGGACAGAACATTTTGGAGTGATATAAACACAACAAGTCTCCTTTTAAAAATTTCTTGACCCAAATCCCAGTGATTTTGAGGCCCACCGCAACGTGACATAGGAGTTTGGTTTTCCCCGCTCACCGAATTGATTGACAGATGCCATGTTTTTATAATAACATGTATACAGATGTCCACAGAACATTATTTTTTTGCAAATAAACTGGGATTAAATATCTGTCATAACTCTCTGTGATTTTAAAAAGTTTTATAAGATTAAAACATTTTTAAAATAGAGCATGTTTGTAATAAAGACAGTAAATCACTACGTAATTTTTAACCGCTATAATCATCACGGCCACATAGTGTCAGTAAATGCTAATGTCTTTATGTGTGTCTGTATACTGCGAACAACATTTGTGTGAGACTCATCCTTTCAGAAAGGCTTGAATAAGCTCCACCACAAATACATGAAATAGACGTACTTCGTATTTTCGACTAATGAGCTTTATCCAGTCTGTCTCTGTCACTGTGCTGTTTATCTGACGTAACGCATGATGAGAAGCAGACACGCACGTGGGAACGGTGGACGGGGAGAAGCAGCTCATTTGCATTTAAAGCCACAGACTACAAAAACAGCTACAATGTAATCAGACAGCAAAATGGGCAGATTCTGGAGGCTATAATAAATTATCTGATGGATATTTTGAGCTGAAACTTTACAGACACATTCTGGAGACACCAAAGTTTCATCTTACATCTTGTAAAAAGAGTAAAATTGGTGCCCTTTAATGTTGTGAAAATAAAAAGAGTTTTTTTGTCTTCCTCTCATTCCCTTAGCTAATCTGATTCTGCTTTAATTCAGTCACATTTTAGCCTGAGGAAATCATCACCAAATTGCTTCCTTAATGGTCACGCATCTTTTTACATTTGTTTAAACTTGTGCCAGACAGATCCTTTCTAAAAAGGGTACATGTAAAAGCACCCTGATATGCATGTCAGTTAAAGAGCAGCGATTTAAATGAGAAAATGTGAATTTCCTCTACCCTTCTGGCATCAATGTTGTTGACTGTAGGCTTTGGACTGCTGCATTGTGTCTGCATAGGCTTGTGCTGGCGGCCGCCCAGAGTGTGTGTCCGTTACATACGACAATGTGTGCGAAGAAAGATAGTCTGTGGAAATGGCAGAAAACCGAGCCATAGTGTGAAAACCAGATCCCGGCACACAACTGGATTAGTCTGGATTACAATTCGGCATATTCAACCTGAGGCCAAGTGGGACAGGAGCCCACAAACTGTAGGGCAGCCGTGAGGCCCTGCCACACGCAACCAGAAGAGCACGTCGACTCTGCCAACCGGCGCTGTAGGGGTTCACAGTGCCTTTTTTATTCAAATGTGCCTGCTATTGATCAAGCCGTGCCAGTGACAGATGTCTCTGTGCTGTGCGAGTTGAAGACCCTATTAAATTTCTAAAGGTTAGAGAGAGACAGACAAAACAGCGAGAGATAGATGCTGAAGTGGATGGACACCTATGCTGCTTTCCAAATCATCTTTTATGCCCTATAAGTATGTACACTTTGTGATGAATAAGTGCATACTTTTGATTGTGTAGAAGAAGGCAGACTTTAAAACATACAGTGGGGAAAATAAGCATTGAAACATATCAACATTTTTTCAACATGTTTCTAAAGGTGATATTGACTTGAAATGTTCACCACACGATGGTAACAACCAAATAAATCCATATATGCAAAGAAACAAATTAATTCGTTACAAAATGAAGTATGTGTATTAAAATGAAATGACGCAGGGAAAAAGTATTGAAACACATGAAGAAAGGGAGGTGTAGAAAGGCAGTGAAAGCCCAGACACCAGCTGAAATCTCTCAGTAGTTCTTCATCAATCCTCTGCCCTTAATATTAACTGCTTCAGTCCAACATCTACGTGACCAGGATGATGAAGATTGAAACCAGAGTGGGACATTTTAGCCTCAACTTTATTATTCCTGTTTTAGGGAAGCTAAAATTGCAGCAATGTGGCTGTAATGCAGGCAAGTTCCATGTCATTAACAAAATATTACCACACAACGTACAGTACATAATTTTTTAGGTGCATCTCTCTCCCCCCTTGACTTATTAATGACCTAATGGCCGCCATTATAAAATAATTTCTAATTCTATATGTCCTGCAAATAGGAACTCTAAAACGATGTCCTGAAGAGTACAATGGGTGATCCGTGGTGCATAGCTCTCTTTAAAATATAAGTATGGTAAATTAGCATTGGACTAGTTTGGTAAAACCAATGATCTTGCCTGCCACCTTCACCAGGCTACTCAACCTGTTCTTATTTGACACACTCAGATTACCGTACCAAGCTACAATGCAAAAAGATAAAACAGATTCAATAAATTGTTTATCAAACAGTGTCATCATAGAGGTACAAACCCGAAATGATCTAAGTTTCTTCAGAAAAAAACAGTCTTTGTTGAACTTTTTTATAGACAGCCTGGGTGTAAGGTTGAAATGTCAACATATTGTCAATAATGATCCCTAGAAATTTATGTCAATTTCAGCAAGACAATGATCCAAAACACAACCAAGGAAACTCCCGAATGGTTTCAGAGAAAAGAAAATAAAGCTGTAGAATGGCCCAGTCAATCATCTGACTTGAATCCAATAGAAAATGCAAAATAAGGATCAGATTTAATAGATGAGACCCACAGAACCATCAGATTTTTACACACTGATGAAGTCTGTGAAAAAATCCCACCTGAGCTATGCATATGACCTCATTTTCCATATTAGAGGCTTCTTTTAACCTGCCATTACCAAAACAGCCTTTTATATAAGGTATTAATACATTTCAGTAGTTCAGTACTTTCTCCTTGTGTCATTCCATTGTTATTACACATGACTAATTTTCAATTGTTTTTGTTTTGTTTTATTTTCATGTTTGTATTGTTTGAATTTTTACCAAAATCTGGTTCAATTCCATGTCAAACAGCTCCTTTAGAAATATTATTCCCAGGACAAAAACATGACGTGTTCATACTTATTTCCCCCACTTTACTATCTTGTCATTAATGAATTTATTTGCTTTGTTATGTGCCCTGTCATTCACCATGTCTCTTCCTTCGCATTCCTACCATATTGGAGATGCTGTTGCATGTTAATCTGGGATTTGTGGTTCTTTTGTTCAGCAAGATGTCATTTGATGTCACTTCCCAGATTGTGGCTAGTTCTGCTTCCAGTGAGAACAGCACAGTACTACCTTATGTGAAATGCAACAATAACTTTGAAGCAATTTTACAGCATGAAGTCAGCAGGAACCCTAGCAGTAAAGCTTATTTCTGAGATAATATTAGCTTTTGAGCACATATAGGATTTTTTGTTTGCTTTTCCATCAGTTGTGTCGAAGCAAAAGGCTGTATTTTCAGATGTTAAACATTCAAAGTCGATCTCTCTCTTTTGTATGTTGTAGTGCTGTATTTATACAATAGTAATTGTAATGTATGAGTGTGAGATGAGACACTCATATCGGGAATGTATGTATTTTGTGTTGGCCACTCTTTGCATAACCCTGAGTTACTTTTTGGTTTGCCATCTGGTTGTTTCTAATGAATCTCCCGTTTTCGTTACTGCAGACTAGTTCAGTAAAAAGAAAGAAAGAAAAGAAATATCTGCATATGTTTACAGTTTTCCTTATCGCAAACACAACAGTAATCTGTTTCTAGACTGATGGCATTTCATGCTGTTCATGTCAGCAAAATCACCTGTTTTGTCATCACTTTAGACATTACGCTAGAGAATCATTCAAATACTAGCTCTAAAGTGACGTCAGCTGCAGATGTGAATGAATGGTGGAAGAATCTTACAAAGGATTTTTAGACTCTATGTGTTTGGTTTTCTTATTTATTAACACAATTGTGCGTTGAACTGTTGTATAAATGCAATATCACACTCGTAGTAGTGTGATGTGGCTGTATATCGTCACTGGTGGAACACTAATCCTCCCACCAGTGCCATATACAGCCAAATCGCACTGCTACTTGTGTGATATTGCTTATATACATCTATATGATAAGGGTGTGTGTTTAACATTATATATAACATTGATTATAAAAATGAGTTTTTTATAATTAACAATAGAGTTAATGATAAAGTGTACATCACATACACTGAGCATTGAAGCTTATAGTTGTGTAACATGCTAGAATGGACTGGCAAACCCATTTAAAAGTCTATACCATCACTGGCATGACAGCTGACATATAATAAGGACCAGTTTTTAGGCAATACCAATCTGTTACAAAAATACTTGATTGTCATGATCCTTGAGATTTTCTTGGGACATCCCTGCTTCCAATTTCTACTGGAAATTATAAACCATCTGAATAATTTTAGAATACTCATCTAGATATACTCATTTGGGACGCACAAATTATTTTATCCACATAATATTAGGATGGTCAGTATATGAATCGGTCGCAGCACAAGACAGGCA
This sequence comes from Danio kyathit, assembly GCA_903798195.1. Classification (NCBI taxonomy): domain Eukaryota; kingdom Metazoa; phylum Chordata; class Actinopteri; order Cypriniformes; family Danionidae; genus Danio; species Danio kyathit. The sequence continues at coordinate 33,640,548 of LR812529.1, read as the reverse complement.
GTGAAAGAGAAAAATACAGGGATTGAGAGTGATCTCTGACAGACCTTGGATTGACACTTGGAGAAATGGGTTGAGCTGGAGGTTGACGGTTGCCCGCCTCGCCCCAATTTTTCACCCAGGTCACCTGATTATGCAGAAGTGCTGAAAGGCCAGACAGTCTTCTGGTGTTTATATCCAGCACCAGGATTTAATTACAGTCCTTGTTTCTGGGCTATTGGTCGGATGCGTCAAGCAGATTCACCCCGCCTATTGATTCTGCAGGCAGAGGAAAAAAAGAACGGGGATTTAAATCGATGGTACATTTCACATCTAATGAGACACCTGTGTTCGTTTCGTCACCCTTAAAGGGCTTCATATTTCCAAACGGCTTCATTTTGTACTCTGCTCCCTTTCCCTTTAGCGTTAGCCTCTGTGGCTCCGCAAACAATAGGATATCGATCTATCTTCAGCCATCGATTCTCTTTGTTAGTGGCACTGCTGGTGGAGAGTATTGACGAATGAAAGTTTTGTCATTGGTCAGAAGTCTTTAAAAGTTAAGCTCTTTGATTTTGTTTACATTTGCATAGAGCAAGTTTTCAAGCATGTACCTGGAGCACAATGAATTCGTCTTTAAAGTTACTATTTTGAAATAAATTTTTTGAAAATAAATATAATGTCTGTATATTGTAATATTTTACTATAAATCTTTATTATCTAATCAAATAATGTATATAATAATATTAGTAGATATTGTACTACTAATAATAATCATGATTATATTATATTATATTATATTATATTATATTATATTATATTATATTATATTATATTATATTATATTATATTATATAAGCATTAGAGCAAACTTTTTTTAAAGTAAAAGCTTGGTGCACAGTGAGTCTGTTTTGCTTTTTAGAGGTCAGGTATCATTCTGAAATTCATCTTCTATGTCATTATAGAGCACTGGGCAGGTCACAGATCAATTATTTGAAATGGAGGAATGTGCATTGTGTAGGAAATGCTAAAGTGGTTTTTGATTTGAGCATAGCTCACAGTGTAACCGAGCTGTCCTGACTCGATTACATATTCCAATGATTCAGCACCTTACGGGAACCTATATCCACAAAAAAGACCATCTCCGCTATCAAGAACCCTGAAGTGCAGGTTGCTTTTCGCACTTCGAGGTTCATGCACTGATAAAGTGTGGTGTGAAATTTAAGTGCTGCATAACTGAATCTGGTTATTTTGATTGACAGGAAGTATCATTCTCGGGCCGCCCGCCTGTATCACGAATTGCAGGAGTTGCAGCACGACCTCTCAGTAGTGGAGCAGGTCACTCTGCTCGTGGGAACTTTACAGGGAACGTATCAGGTAAACACTCTTCACTACTACACCTACTGTACAATGAGTCAGTAATGCATTTGCTCCCTTAAAGAGTCCAAAAATTAACAATTTATTCTACAAATAAGATTATGTGCACGGATCTGCACTTTAAATTTCTACTGGAAATATAATTCCAACATATTTTTTGAATTTAACAAATGTATACAATACAGGCAAAAATAAATTAATGCTTCTGGTTCCTGACATGACTCCTTGTTTGCAGAGGCCTTAAAGAATCTTAAAGAATCAAAAATCATTTTGTAAATAATTTTCCGTTTCTTGCACACACCAATGTCAGTGTTTCGTCAAAAGCTCTAGTGCCGGCAGCTGCTGACTTGCAGTTTACAAACCACCAAGGACCACAGTCTTAGCTGAAAATCGTATTTATTGTTCTACTGAATAAAAAAGTTACACCCTCAGCTAATTTATCATGTAGAGTGGAAACAAATTTTCATGTTTGGGAGAACTGTCTGTAGTTCTGTAGAAAAAAAGCTCTGAGTTTTTGTGAACTTCTGTCATCTTTTGATCATAAATTTGGGGTTGGTCTAAGAAGACTCCTATTTAACAGAGAAAATAAAAGTAACTTTGTGAAATATTTAATGGATTTTTGTTTTAATTTTTTAAAATATAATTTATTCCAGAAATGGGAGAACTCAATGTTTGCCAGACTTAGAATTTTCAGTATCAACTAATCTTTCAGAAATCCTGGTCAACGACATAATATTTGGAAAGTGGTCTCATTTTTAAACAACTGTATTTCCCCCCCTGAGTAGGCAAACACGATTTACTCTGATGCCCATAGATATGATAATTATTACAGATACCTTTTACAGATAGCTTAGCTATCAACAGCCATTCAGATAAATGGCAAACATATGATAATGCCAAACATTACTGAAAGATTATCACTACCGGAGAGACATTCACACTTATAGGCACAAGCAGGCTTCACAGAAGAACTGAGACGTAAACAATATAATAAAACTCACCGTTAGAAAATGCCAGAAGTTACTCTTCATCCAGGTCATGTAAGTATCAGTTCTCCTCAGACATATTCTCCTCTTCGCTTCAAATAAATCTCAAAACTCTCTTTAGCAGAACAAAACGTTTGACGATCTATTCGATCTATCTGTCGGAAGTGCGATATTTACATTAATAGAGCGGCATTTTTTTTATGACACTGTATAACAATAATTCATATTTTTACAGTACTGTGATGGTTGGGTTTAGGTTTGGGGTCGGGGTAGGCATTAAAAAAATTTTTTTGGGGTAATTTAATAGATATCATAAATAATACTCGGTACAACTACTGTTTTTACGCTTCTGTGACAGTTGGGTTTAGGGTTAGGGTGGGGTTAGACGTTAATAAAATACAATAAATCAGAAATTTTATAAATAACATAAATTATTCACGTTACCTTCCGGCCGCAAACGTATCCGATCTAGCAACAACCGATGACAGGCTATGCAGGTCAGAACACGTGGCTTTGTTTAGATTTTAGTAACTATAACTTTGACTTTTTATTCAGTTTGTGGTCTCATTTTATCTGTAACGCTGTAAGCTATGACATCGATTTGCCTTTTACTACAAAGCCGTCGTTTTGTGTGTAAATAACATGGTAAAGCATGGTAAAACAGGTCTAGGGCAGAAATGGTGACATAAACAAATAAATAACCACCCAAAATTCAACACTATTGTTTCGGTGGACTAAATATGCTTGATGGGATGTTTTTCTGTGGACTCTTACCTTTCAAAATAAACCGTGATGTACAGTAATGAATGCGTGTGTGTGTTGTTATTACTATTGATAAACATTGACATGTGGAAAAACAGCACCCCAGGACGCTCCAGGACGTCCGCGTCGGGTTGAAGGCTATAGGGTTAGGGCAGTTCTGAAGACAAAAGGACCTCCAACCCCCTAGTACTAGTAAGGTGTACGTAATAAATTGGCTGGCGAGTGTATATTCAATTACAGGCTTTAAAATTGAGATTTCCTGTGCTTTTGAACAAGTAAATGGAATTTCCATTAAGAAAAAGCTGTCCAAAATGATACAAAAAACAAAGTTTAGGGCAAAGATCAAGGTAGAATATATTGATCATCAAAACAAAAGCAGTATTAGTTGCATATGTTGCAGCCATCTGGGAATGCAAACCTTTGGGGTAACAGCAATTTCAGAGTAATTAAGTTGTGATCAAAGTTCAGCAACCAAAGTCGTGGAACGTCAATTGATTATCACAGCGTTCTCTTGATAACTGGACGACAACTCGAGGAAACCTTCATAATCTGATCCGCAGCTGATGTTCAGATGGGAGATAACTCTGAACAGCATGCCTAAACAACACAAGGCCGCTCTCAAATCAGGACAGCTCCCCTGATGCCTTGACAGCCACTAAGCCAATAGAAAAACAGCTAGATTGCTTCTCTTACCTCTGAGCGTTCTGTGAAAACAGTAGCAGAGCTTTGTCTTGCTTGATTTCCTGACCAGAACCGTGCTTTCTGGCCTCTTTCCAAATGACTAATTCCTACCCACAATCTAATGAAAATAGAAAAGTGCAGTGAATAGAGGATGGCTGAACTTTTGAAGACCTCATTGATTTTGGAGATGTATTTCAATTGGATTTGGCTTTGGGGAGGTGTGAATCATTTTGCTTATGAGAGGGAAGCCTTTATTATTTCATCAATACTCGGAGGCCAAAAACCACAATTAACATAAAAAAAGTTTTTTTTTTTATGTTTTTAATCTGGTATCAAGGTCTATTTATATATGGTTGGCTAAACAATGCCACATTTCTATTCAAAGGTATGTGTATATTTGGAAAAGAAATCAATTTGTGGTCTTTTATTCAGCAAGGATGTAGTGCTTTCATCACAAAATGGCAATAAAGACATTTATAATGTATATAAAAAAATGTATATATTTGTAATAAAAGCTGTTTGGTTAAACTTCTTATTCCTATTCTTTCGATTTCTTCAGTTTTACTACAATGTTCTGTATTTTTGTTTATTTCTAATTTTATTTTTTATTCATGCGGTAGTCTATAATTGTTAACCACTTTTTTAATGATGCTACTTGATATTCATGATAAAATCACTGAGATTGTGAATGCTTGTTGAAATGAGTCGCAGTTGAAATGTCAATTGTCACTATATGCTGCTGTGTTTCTAGAATCTGAACACCACAGTGGCGCAGGACTGGTGTTTGGCACTGCAAAGGCTGATCCGCATCAAAGAAGACCAGATTCAGAATGCCAACAAGTGCCGTTTACGACTGCAAGTTCCTGGCAGACCAGACAAGTGAGTAAAGAGGAAAGCATTTTACTTGAAAAGAGCTTTCACATAACTGTCAAGACAGTGTCATTCACTCAGTTTGACATGTCATGAATTTTATAAAAACATTGTTAATATTTTCTTGACCTCAACTATAGTGGTACAAATAGATTTGTACTAGCCTCCGCTAGTGTGTGGAGGGAAAGTGCGTGCGCATTTTAACGAAACTGGAAATACATATTTGGTGATGTACCGTATCGACGTCGATGCGATCAAGCAAAAGATCCGAACCCAACTCGATTCGTTTATTTGACTCTGAGTCAAATATTTCGCTAAAGAATCATTAGTTTTAAACAAGGTGCACTTTTAGATTTAAACCTCAGCTGAATGTTTTCATTCACTTAGAGCTGTTACACACTGCATGGAAGGTTATTTTCAAAAACCCATAATAGGGGCTCTTTAAATATAATTGGTGCTGTTATAAAATTATTTGAATAAGTATTGACATTTTTCAATGACATATTCAGTTTGTTCCACTGAGGTCATAAATATATCAATGACCCAATGGGCTATATGCACAGCTAGTGTTTTCAGCCAATGATGAATTTCTGATGAAAGCTTAATTTGACTATTTTTAATTGAATATGGTTTCTTTTACAGCATCGATGTTGTAATGCAGTTCATATATATAATTAGTTAAATAGATTTAGCAATTAATTGAGTAGTTCAAGCGTAAAAAAAATAGATGAAAGATTAACCATTTAAACGCAGGTGCCATCATTAACAGCAGGCTCCATTGAAAATACTGGGGTAAAATTAATTTCCATATTTTAAAGACATGGCATGGAAAAATGTAATTTAATGGAATGCTTCTTGTTTGGTCTGATACCCACTTATATCGTATCTCTGCCAGGCAGGGAAGATCGCTGTTTTTATAAAGAAGTCAGATCTTAAACATGGCAATTTTGTATGGAATGACAATAAAAGCCTAGTTCACACTACATGACTTTAAACATCGGCAGATTGCTGTGCCGTTCACACTACATGACTTGATTTTGTGTCTTTTAATTGCTGTGGTGTTCACACTACGCAACACTTCGTAAATTATCCACAAGAGGGGGATCACACACTACAGGATCTGACAACAACTCGTTCCCTTACAGCTCAGTCAAGCTATCAAACCACAGCCAATGAAATTTTGAGGGAGGAGCCGTCAGAAAAAGCTGAACACTATTGGCTGCTTGTGTGCTGATTACATCACTGACAGCGTTTCAAGCTTTCAAGGGAGCATTCAAAAACTTTGCCAGTCAGCTGATGCATCAGCAGATCAATCACTCACCTGCAATGTACAAGTGGATAGATGTGGCTTTAACACTAGAACTACGGAGGCAGTCAGAGTTTTTAATTTTTGTTATTTAATAACTCTTTGGAATAAAACTAACATATCTATAACACCCTGATGTTTTCTATATATCTGTGTATTTCTTTCTAACACTGTAATTTTAAAAATGACAAAACAATAAAGAACTGAGCATTTCTACCTTTAATTACCAAATCGGTCAAAATGACTGCATGCATGTCTGCTATTTTTTGCTGTGACCTTTTTGCCTAGCAACTTCCTGCTAACATAAACATAACTTTCTGATAGCAAAAATGTACATTTACTTCAGATATATCTTTCAAAACAGCATATTCTGTACCACAAAATAACTCCCATTTGAAAGTGAAAGTAAAATTCAGACCTTTGCGTGTGTTCTCGTATCTTAACTACATATTTATAGCCTGTATTACCAAAAGATAATATTTTTAGGGCAATGGTGTCATAAAATATGATGACAGACATTCAAAGCTTAATTTTAATATCTCAATAGAAGCTTTGAATGTAAATATGTCGTGACAATATGACATCTTATATGAGAACGGTCTGCAGGATTAGTGTGGTAATTCTAATAGTTACAGAATTCTAGCTCCACTGTTAATATTGCCTACTCTCGTGTTCATGTTAACGCAGAATAAAGTGAGTGCATCAATGCCCATTCTGGCCAATCACAGATTATTCTGCACAATGGCCCTTCAGCTCATGCTGATATGCTCTCTCATTGGCTGCAGCTCGTCACTACATCTGACCGCACGTAGGGTCATATCGGCTGACTGCTCCGGATTATTCAGCATTGGATTGGATATTGGATTTCCGTCTTCGAGGTGTCAGCGTCGTGTCAGCGAGCCTCTTAGATGTGTTCAGTAGTTCACACATAAAGACTGCCGAGCTCCGAGCACCCGCAGATTTTTTCACGATCACAGCCTGATTTGTCGGTGAGCTTGTTAACTTCTAAATCAGGCTCAAATCGGGCTTTGGAACGTAGCATGTCTAAAATCTTTATGATATTCATAATGTATCATGTTATGATTATAAATGTAACATGACAGTGTTATAAATACCCCTTCAAGCTAAGTGTTACCAAAAAATCTTTTTTACACATTCACAGAGTTGGCAATTATTTAGCATCCTCAAGAAAATGCAAAACAGCCCATCTAAATGTCTTCAGATATTGTTTAAAGTGTTAACCAATCCAAAAACACGTTTTCCTCCTTATCGTTTTCTTGATAAATTACTCTTGCCTCGAGAAAGAAATAAGTCATGTTGCTAAAGTGCTTTTGAGAACCAAACAAGAAAAAAAAATACTATTTGGTTTTTATTACACCAGAACTTAAATTCAGACCGACAGGCTTAGAAAGTCCTGCGTACGTTCTCCAGAGCAGGTGATCCCAAGCGGCACTGAAACATAATGGTCGATGACAAACATGTTAATGTTCATCTGCAGCAACGTTAAGATGATGAAGGAGCCTGGCGCCATGTTAATTTCCCATAATGAAAGCGCATTACCCGGCTTTATTTTGTGGCATGCTTTAAAAGCCTGCCCCTTGTCACCTTTAACGAAGCCGAGCAGCAAATTACAAGCCTAATAGCATGACGGGAAATCATTAAGTGATAGTTCTCAGATTCGGGAGATCAAGGAATGCTGGAGGTAAAGTTACACAGCCCCCTTTCAGTCTGGGAAGTGCTACATTATGGCTAGTCATCGAGCTTATTCAATTCATTTAACTTAGTCTGGGAGCTGCTGTTTCCCATTTGGAGCGGTAGTGTCATTTCTCTTTGATGCGCAGACAGGGGCTTTAATGTACTCTTATTATGTCACATTAAGAGTCAGTGAGTGTAAATGTGTCAAGGCAGAGGCTGCACATTTTTCACAGTGCGCTGCACCTGAATGTGCTTATCTTAATGATGCAGAGTGAGAGCGGAAACTTCACTCATAGAATCGGCCGTGGAAGGAAGAGAAATGAAGACAGATTAGTGCAGGATTCGGCTAAGAAAAAAGCTGAGGAGAACATGAGAGAAGAGAAGCAGACAGGAGAAAGAAGATAAACTGCAAAGCTCATATACTGTAGCAGCTGACGTTCACTTAACCTTCATGTTCTGTCGAGATTATGTTTGGTAGCACTTCAGCGATGTGCACGTTTAAATATTAAGTCATTTAAAAATTAACCTGCTATTTTACCTTTAAATAAAGGGATGGTTTGTTCAAAAATGAAAAATTTGATGTTCGTTTACTTACCCCAGGTCCTCGATGTTGGTAAAAAAAAAAATGATTTGAGCTGAAACCACTGTGCCTGGTGATTTTCATAAGATTCAAGACAACAGCTGCAAGTGTCACAGAGGCCAGCTAGTGAAGTGCTGTGCAGGTAAACCTCACTCCTCTGAACCTAGAGGCCATGGTCTTTAGATTCCTTGTTAGAGCAAACGACTCCCATGCAGAGAGTCCCTGGTTCGATCCCAGCTCGGAGTGGGTTGGGTGGTGTAGGACCGGCGGGATTACATTACATTGATTCTGTGACCCAGATAGGAGTGAGGATTAGGAGTGTAACAGAGCAAGGTTATAATTGGTTTGGATTTTTTATTAGTTTTAGTTTTTATTTTGTTTTCAAAATCATCAGAATAAATATTGTATAATAAAAACTCAACCATACATTTTTTGAAAGTTGTATTCGGAGGACACATGACCACTATCATCTACCACTACCATTTACCCATCCTCAAATTCCAATACAACAGCACAGAAGATAGCAGCCTTAAATATAATATGGGTGCAAGGCTGCTTCTGAGGTTAGATACACAGTAGTGTGGGGAAGTTTAGATCTTTATCGTGAACCAGAACTGGAGCAGAACCTGCTCAATCTGGCCAATGGCATCAGGATTACAGACTCTGAGATGCCTTACGGGTCAAACACCTGGCAGTGCGAAGTAAACAGATTTACTTCTAAAAGACATACAGTAGGCTTATGTATTAAAGTTAAGGAAACTCAAACCATTTGAGGAAGCCGATTGCAACAAACCATTTAAGTTCAAAAACTAATCCTAATGAGTGCTGTGAACTTAATCCATTTGAGTAAATGAAGCAATTTGAGCACAGTAAATGGGATCTGCGGAGTTACATAAGCACTTTAAAAGTCAAAAGGATACAACTTCACAAAATTGACATCCATGGCCAGGGCTAGGAAATCCCACACCCACCCGAACCATTCTTTTATAAATAAAAAGGCTGAGGTTTTAGCAAATGCCAGACAAAGGGACCATATAGAGAGTGTGACTCTTCACAGTGTCAACCATTTACTACTGTATTTATTCTGTCTTTTCTGAGGAAGATGTTTAGAAGGGATTGTTTTTGGCTTTGCTGTCAATGGTCAATGATTACTGTTTTTAGCTGTCTTTTGTTTCAGTTTTTTGTTTGTGTGTTTAACAAAATAAAGAAACTCATAAAGGTTTAGAACCACTTGTGGGTGAGTAAATGAGTATATTTTCATTTTTTGGGTGAACACTCCCTATAACTGCACTTCTCGTAACATAAAGATTGGTTACATGTGATTAAATACTCTTGAGAGACACAGACACACATCATTCGCACACTTTTTTTTGTCTCTTTTTGCACAGTAGCTAAATCACAACCTTGGCTGTGCATTATTTTCCTGTAATTCAATGGCTCATTGTCCGATATATCTCACTTATGGCTTTAGATAACCATAATAGCCCCGTCTCTGAGACCTCAAAGCGAACAAAAGGATTTCAAAGAGAACATTCTTGCATTCTCACTTGTCAAAAGCAGCATATTCACATGAACCGTTTCAACACAAAACATATCATAAACTTAATATTTTTTCTTTCGTTTGATCCTTGCTATCTGAATACAAAGACAAATAGTGCTCTGCAAGCTGAGAGAGGAGGTACAAGGGACTTATTTTCTGCCTTGGCACATGGAAGAGACTTTGCAAACGTTTAATCTCCATGTGCTTTCTCAACCTAATATGACAGCCCAGCCAGCCCAGAGCGGCTCAGCACCCTGTAGTCTTCCCAATATCTGTCAGACCCCTGCTCTTCAGGCCTGCTCAGTTGGCTCACATTCTGCAGAATCCACAAGAGCAATCTGCTCAGTCAGATGTTCACCAGAACCCCTGCCCTGTTTCCAGAACAGATCTTCCAAAAAAATCTCACTCCCTGAATTTTCCAATGTTCTGCGTCAGCCTGCTGTGATGTCAGAAGGCATTCATGTCATTGGGACATGGATCTGAGATCCAGCTCTTAATCAAAACTGCTTTTGTTTTTGAGAAAATGGCAAAATAATTGTATTAAATTGTGGTTGCAGTGGCAGTTTAATGAATCTCCTGCATTGCAGTGTGTAGTGCGACAAGGCTAATATAGGGGCTGATTATTCCAAACTCAGATTTACAATTGTTAGTTGCACTTTAATGGCTTTTTGTTGACTTTAGAAAAGAGTAGTGCGCTGTGCTTTTTATGTAGTAGTGCAACCACTGTATCAATGGTCTTAGTACTGGAGTGCATGACATCAGGCAATTTTTCTGTATAGCATTTTTTAAAACTGCTGGCGCACAGAGCACTATATCAAAAACACGAGGCGCAGCAAGTGGTTTGAATGTGAGGCACTTTTGGCACATAAACAAACATTGGGAAAACACTCGCTGCCAATAGAAAACAATTTTAAAAAGTCATCTCTGTGTAATCAGGGCCTTAAGAGGATCCCACGCCATGTCTTTTACAATTGTGAACATTGTTTTCTATGAGGGTACACACACTGGCCACACCATTCAACTTCTGTTCATTCAAGTTGTTTTAGTGATGTATAGAAAACAATATAAAGGCGGGGCAAGGCTTGGTGCAGCGCAGCATGGCACCTCTGGTGTGTGACTCAATTTAGACTGATAGAGTTGGATCTGCAATTTGAATTGGAATTGATAAAATTCCAACCCTAGCTGTAAGATTTAACATCGAACAGCACTGCTGGTATAATGTGACTCCTGGGAAAATTCTTCTTCTTACTGAATCAGAAACATACAGCAAAGCCAATATAATGTCAATCCTGAATAAATGAATCATATAAGCCAATTTATTTTTAGAAAAATAAAAAACGTATCCTGACCAGTGTAAATTGATTCCCGAATGAATTATTGTACAAGCCACCACAGCCCGTCCTTTACATAAATCAACAATATTCAATGCTGTCTGGCATCCAGATTGCTTTTATGAGCCAAATCTTTTCCAAATAATAATAAAAACCACTGTAATATGATTCATATGAAACTATTCTTCTTTAGTGAATCAGAAACATAAAGCACAAACGGTGTAATTTGTCTTTTGAATCTTGATCGAATGACTTGTATGGTCCAATTGTTTTTTGTTGAATCAAAAACTATAGCGTTTGTATCCTGAACAAGAGGCTCTTATGAGCTGATTGTTTGTGATGAATCAGAAACCGTCATGCTAGCAGTGTAATTTGAATCCTGAATAAATGACTTTCATGGGGCAATTGTTTCTGGCAAGTTACGAACACACAGCACGAACGGTGTAATTTGATTCCTGAACGAATTATTGTAAGAGCCGCCATAGCCTGTCCATTTTAATAAACAAATACAATGTTGTATTTGTACAATGTCATACAATGTTGTCAGAATTCAAATAGCTTTTATGAGCTTAATTTTTTATTTCACTCTATATTATATTTTTTCATTTGTTTTACTATGCGACAAGTGCAGTTTAATTCCTTAAAGGAATAGTTCACCCCAAAAATGAAAAGCTTGTTTGACTTTTTTTCTTCTGTCGAACAAAAATACAATTTGTCAAATGACTATAAAATAAATATAAAATATTGTACACTAATCTACACTATTTAAATGTTGTTGTGGGACAATGTAAAAGACAACCATCAAATTCAACACATCATTTATATATATATATATATATATATATATATATATATATATATATATATATATTATGATTATTTCAGTGGCACAATAAAACACAATAGATGGCTTAGAACTTTAAAGGAAAAGTAGTGCTCGCATGAAAACCACTTGAGTGTTCTCAGTTATAATAACACAATTTATTGTCAGTAACGGCAATGGCGTTGTAACGAGGGAAACAGTAACTCATTTGATTACTCGTTACTGAATTAAGTGTTGACAGTAGTAAGTAAATTATCGTTTTGGGGTGAACCATGCATTTAACAAATGCTTTTGTTCTACAGCAAACCAAACATAAAGGGCTCTATTTTAATCATCTAGGCGCAAAGTCTAAAGCGCATGGCGCAAAAGCATTAACGGCATGTCCCAATCCACTTTTGCTAATTTTTGATTGATGAAAAAAAACTTTCCGCGCACCGGCGCAAGGTCTAACAGGGTTGTGCTTATTCTCTTAATGAGTTATGGGTGTTTTTTGAGCATAACGTACATTAAACCAACCAGAGTATCATCTCCTATTCTCTTTAAGTGTCAGATGCGTCATGGCACATTTGCTATTTACATGGCGGACTTTGTAAGTGAAAAAACTGAACACTTCACTATCAAGAAAACAGTAAAACAGACCATCTGCAGCACAAGGATAAAGAATGAGCCTCCTCCATTCGGCCTCTTTACTTTCTTTTAACTTTTTCCTCTTTACTTTAATATGCATATAATAAATAATAAATAATACTGCTAATAATAATAACATTATACTAATGCAAATTGTGGGCGTAGTGTATGTGTGTGAATGAAGGAGTATATGGGTGTTTCCCAGTGTTAGGTTGCGGCTGGAAGGGCATCCGCTGCGTAAAACGTGCTGTATAAGTTGGCTTTTTTTTTTTTTACATATGTAAAGATATTTGTGTATTGCTGTACATCCTGTGTGAATTAAACAATGTCTAAGCACTTGGACCTGCATAGGTGCAAAACGTGCTCTGGCAATGGCGCGGTTTATTTCAGTTCCTCAAAATAGCAACGCACCAACAATGCGCCATAACACACTTTTTTTTAGACCAGCACACCCTTTAGTCCACAAAATGGCACAAATGGATTTGATATTTAAACAACCTGGCGCAAAATGTGAAAATTAGAGTTGCTCTGGTCTGAAAATAGCAACAAATAGCGCTAAACACGTCTTGCGCCTTATTGAGCCAGGGGTATCATAGGACCCAAAATGTTACTAGTGATCCCTACATTTGGCAGTATCAGTAGTAAAAAAAAAAATCCCCAAAGACTTGTTCAAAACAATGTAAAATAATGATAATTAGACCTATCAGAATAGAACAAACTTAGCAGATCTGTCAGATCTGTAGTGCTCCTTTTGGCTGGTGTTAACTGAATACATTTCACAACATTTCCAGATTTAGTTTCACCCTCTTTCCCCACCATTTTCATTTTTCCTCTCTACTAGTTTATAAATAAATGTTGGTGACAAGTCCAAACAGATCCTGTTAATGATAAAAGCAGAGCATGAGTTTAGAGAGTACACACACAAAAAAACTAATTTTCAAACCATCTTTCTCTTTTCGTTACACATTCACGAATCCCCTCTCTCTCTCTCTTTACCCATCGTTCTCTTTAACAAACACACACATAAAAACCCAAGGAGAGAGTCATTTCCCAGCATGCATCCCCTGTTCTTTGTTTTTCACCTGCTGTTAGTCTAGGAGCCTTTTCTACCATCAGATAACTCCTCTCAGCAAGCAGCAAAAGGGATGGTGACACGTGGAATTTCAAAGCGCTGCCACGGAGGCTGATGCACATTCATGAAACCGGATAATTAACATCACCCATTCAACTTGCTGCAAATGCAGATCTGTGCCTACGTGTCCTGCCTGTTACACATTTACAAAAAACATGGTGGGTTGATTGAGAATGAAAAATGAATATAGTACACACACACACAGATGGCTGGAACAGAGGCGAGGCTTCAAGTTTTTCATGCTCAAATGTTGTTTTTCTTCTAGGCCTACCGAGATCTGTTCCGTGCACTGTATTTAAATGAGCTGTTTAGCCATATAAAATGCATTTTATGTGGTGTCTAGTGGGCTTTTCACACCAGACATTTTTAATCCTAGATCATTCATACCACATACTGGGTTAGTATATAATCCTAGGCAGTCAGGTTTCAAAATTCCACATGGCGTATTTGTAAAGCTTGACTTAATGATTTTACATTTGAGCAATTCCAACGTTATGAATGTGACATTTGCAGTAAAAACATTAAGTCACAGAGAAGGTATATGTAAACGTTCTATTAAAACATCTGTTTATATTTTCCAAAACTATACTAACCACAGAGTTATGGGATCAGATAAATATCAATCTGTAAACATATTTTACGTTTTAAATGAGGGAAATAAACATGCGTTATGAACGTGATCAAAAAATGTGAATTTACGGACTGCAGCATACTTTCTAGAAATTCTGTGAATTAAACTGCACTGCTCAAAAGAAACAAAGCTAATCAAAAGGAGAAGAGTTGGCTCACTAAAGAACAAAAAAATTAAATTTTTGCATTTATTGAGGAAAAAGCTTTGTTGTAGATGTGACATCTCTCCATTATGGATGTGATGGATGTGAAATTGGCACTTGTGTGACTTTGGTAAATCAAATATAAATGTTTAAAATCATTTACAGTACTTTAAAAATACAAGCCTACACAAAAAACGTTTTTTTCATGGTAAGGTTGACATTTGCATGGAATTGCTCATATACATTTTGCATGTTCATGCTTTTGCTTTACTGTAAGTATAACTTACTTTGACTTACAAGTCTTAGATTTTGTCATGATATGCATTTCCTGAGAATTAAACCCAAGTGATCATCATGAAATCACATATGTACGAGGTTCAGTTGTTAGAATATTATTTTTAACTACAGCGGCTCTAACTGTAGTTTTGCAGAATGACCAGAAGTTATTAGTATGATGGTGAAAAACTGAACATTCTAGTCAAACCATCCATCTGCAATCTTATACCAAAAACGCAACTAAGGGCAGAATTAATAGCTTAAAATGTGGGAGAGCGTTACTATTATGTGATTGTATTGTATTGCAATATGAAGCGATTAAGTATTGATTTTAAATCAAAAGTAATTCACAGATACTTGAAAATGAGATGATTTAATGACAATAATTTTCTATGGTTACAACTGAATTAGTTACAAATAACTGTATAAAATGATTAAAAATCAAAGCTTAACCCAGCTTAAATGTAAAATGAAGTTACCTCAGAGAGAGGGAGAGACAGGGGGAGGGAGAGAGAGAGACAAAGAGAGTGAGTAGGCCTCAAAAAAGAGCCTGAGAGCAGTAGAGCCAAAGAAGATCCAGAGCGGGAGCAGAGCAGGAAAAGAGACAGAGCAAAGTTTACCAACTATTTTGTGTCTTTCTTGACCATGTGACCAAAGCCCAAATACTGAGACATTCAAACTGACCAATCAACATGTGACCACATCATAAAACCCCCCAAGTCCACACACCAGGCCCTAATCTTATCAGCATCTGCCTTTGGAGTCAGTATGGACCACCTTTGGTGAAAAAGACATGTTTTGCCATATAAACAAATGCGTATGATAATTTTCATTCCTACACAGTTATACAGTATTTACTGAACAAAAATACATGTTATAAACCCAGAATACTATAAAGTACTCCTATGAATCCATTTGCTTTTACTGTTTAAACACTGAAATTACCCACAGTTGGAAAGAGCATAAATAAATGATGAACTTTTTGTGATTGGTTGTCTGTGACTAAATAACTTCAAAGCAGTGCTAACTTGTTTGTTTGACCTGATTTTAAAAAGATGTTAACCCAGGGTTAAGTGTGTAATCGACAGGTCGATTAATCAAACGCCATGTGTGATTTACAATGAACTTCAGCAATTTGCATATTTATTAGATTGGTAATATTAACTGGAAAAATACACCATGGCCAAATGATAAGATAAGAACTGAAGCAGTTTATGATTGGTTGTCTGTGGCTAACAACTTTAAAGCAGCACTGTAAAAAATCTTGCTGTCCTAATTTTTTTAGTTGAATCAAAAGAACTTTTCTAATCATCTTAACTTACATAAATCAAACTGACTAAAAATATTAAGCTATGTATAACTTAAAACAATAGTTAAAACCCGTTAAACTTATTAAAATAAGTTAAAGCAACATAAAAGTATTTGTTGTCTTGACTTTGTCATTACATTTTTTTACAGTGAGTGCTACTCGCTTATGGGAAACTTAAAGGTTCAAGACACCCTGGAGTACTTAAAAAAACAAAACAAAAAAAAAAACAGATTTATGTGTATGAGCATCAGTTAAGACAATGTAAGCACCTGTCAGCTTTAATTGAATAACTTTGAGCTTTTGTCGGCTAATTTCATCTTTCGGGTTTAAAATAATTTTTGGGGCAGGATAAAAATCGGTGACAGCCTGCATCTGCTATTGGAATGATGACGAGAGTTTTCTTATCCTATGAGAATATCCTGCTTCTTAATCATTCATGAGAGCACATGTTTTTCGAAGGCAAGACAGACCTGCCAAGCTGTGAGACCCAATGACTGGGTGAGTCCACGCACGGCACTGGTCGTATGTATTTGTTTCCGAAATCCACGGGGTTTGTTGCATGTTTTTCCCTGCGATGCTGTCGGGGCCGATACAGCAAAGCTGTTGGTTTGCAAGCATTTTTGTTGAGAGAGCTGTAGGAGAATTAGAGAATGGCGGACTTTGTATTTTTTTAGTTGAGTTCTTTGCCATTCAGACACATCGCCTACGTATCTGTGCTGCCGTGTTCACCAATTTTTTAATTTTCTGGATTACTGTGTCTGCATTCAGACTCAGGGATTCAGGAGGAGAGAAGTCCATCATGAAGCATTTTTTTTTTTTTAATTATGAGGTGGACTTAAACCGAAAGAGGGGGGTTTCATTCATCCATTCATTTTCTTTTCGGCTTAGCCCCTTTAATAATCTGGGGTCGCCACATCAGAATGAACCGCCAACTTATCCAGCATATGTTTTATGCAGCGGATGCCCTTCCAGCTGCAACCCATCACTGGGAAACATCCATACACACCCATTCACTCACATACACTACGGAAAATTTTAGCTTACCCAGTTCACCTATACCACATGTCTTTGGACTTATGGGGGAAACGGAGCATCCGGAGGAAACCCACGCGAACATGGGAGAACATGCAAACTCCACACAGTAATGCCAACTGACCTAGAGGGGGGGTTCATAGCCCTTTAAAAAGGTTTTAAAAAGATATTGAC
Organism: Danio kyathit; assembly: GCA_903798195.1. NCBI lineage: Eukaryota > Metazoa > Chordata > Actinopteri > Cypriniformes > Danionidae > Danio > Danio kyathit. The sequence goes on along the minus strand of LR812529.1, from coordinate 33,623,301 downwards.
CTTGAGTTAAGCGTGAAATTGACAGCTCATAGATCTTGAAAATAATAGGCATAAGGGTTTATAGAGTATATCAGGAGTGCCTTCTCCAGAACCATTTCCTCTGTGATTTACAGTCTCCACCATTCACCTCAGAGCTTCAATTTGTATATTTCATATTTATTAAGTTAGTAAAACTGATCAGGCAAAAAAAACAGATCGATTAGGCAAATAAACTGACTCTAAATGATTTGTATGATTGGTTGTCTGGCTTCAAAGCAATACCAACCCACTGAAATGTTGCTTGAGCCCGAGATTTAAAAAGGCCTTAGCAAGGTTTTAAAAAGATGTTAACCTGTGTGAAATTGACAGCTCAGTTAATCTTGGGAATAACAGGCATATAGTTTATAGAGCTTATAGGCATAGAGTGCCTTTTCCAAAACCTTTTCCTGTGATTTACAGTGTCATCCAATAATGGCATTGGAATATGCATTTTTATGAGGATAGTAACATTGATTGGATGAAAATGGCCTCGTAGTTTCTGACTTCTGAAACACAACAAAAAATCTTAAATGAGTCTCAAAATAATTACTCTGGTTAATGCGTTTCCTTTCAATGTTTCTCTGAAGTAAAACTCTTAATCAGAAAATCTTATGATTATTTAATGACGTAAGAACTAAAAAACTGTTGACTGTAGCTAAACTGCATCAAAGCAGACCAAACCCAGTCGCCAGAGTTTAAAAAATGCATTAACCTGGTTTTTAAAAGATGCTAACCCAGGGTTAAGTGTTAAATTGACAAGTCAATTGATCTCGGGACTATAATGGGCATTGGTTTTATAGAGCGCATGGAGTGCTTTCTCCAAAGCCACTTCCTGTGTGATTTACAGTCTCCTCCAATCGGCACGGAGAAGAGCTGAGAGTCTTGCTTCCATTCCACCATCTGTCCTGTCATTCTGCATTAGTGTCACACACATGCCACAGCACTGACCTGCAGCCATAAATCAGTCTGTTCTCTGCTCTCCGTTCTGCCCTTTCTGCCTGGGAGTCTGCCTCTTCTGCTGTTTCTTCATTCAGGCCGCACAGAGACACACAAACACACACACCCTCTCGCAGCCACACAGATTTTCAATCAGCCAGCGGGAGGAACCCAGGGCCGTTCTGTTTATCATGTTTAGGCCGATGTGGATGCCCAGCTTTATCCCAGGAATCAAATTAAGCATGGAGTCGCTCTTACTCGGCTCCGAAGCACCATCCCTCCCTCCGTTCTTTCCTTTTTGCTTATTTTTCCCTGTGAAAGCATTGTGCTGAGTGAAGGAAATCTGCGAGTTGTTGTTTGCGTTTGCCGTTCTAGAAAGGAGCCAGGCTTCACCTGAATTTCAGTCTGAATTCAGTCGCTTTCTTTATCTCTAAACCCCTGCGAAGGTTTTAGTTCGTTCTTCTGCATCTGTGCGCTTTATTATTTTTTTTTCTCTTTATGTTTTTCCCCCCATTTTTCTCTCTCGCTTTGACTCGTTCTGTCTCCTCTTGGCTGGCTATGAATGCAGAGCTGGTGTGACAGTAGCCAAGGCAGGCGTCATCGTATTCTCCAGTCAATTACCTTCTAATGATGTTTGAATGTGAATGCTTTCCGTGTCCCTGAGCCTTTGCTGAGAGACTCTCTTTAGCAGGCGCAGTGTTAGAAAAGAAGTCAAAGTATTTTTTTTACAAGTGATGAATGGCTTCCTGACTCATTGAAGACTTGTAGCGCTTGTGTTAAGGGGAGGGCAGAACTACTGTTCAGCGAGGGTGCAACGGGTCACAAGACTCATTTTTGTGGTTTTGGGATCACAGATTGGATAATTATTTTATTGATCGAATAAAAGAGCAGAAACAGGCAGCATATCAGAACCACTAGCCTAACTAATATGTCACCCTGGGATTACCAAACCAGTCGGATATATATATATATATATATATATATATATATATATATATATATATATATAATATTAAATTATATATATAAATATAATATTATTATTATTATTTTTTTTTATTTGTTTATTATGTGTGAAAGACTGTTTGTCCTTGAACTTTCTAGATTTTAATGAGAGTAAGAGTGAAATGATTTTGTTCGGCCCGTCAAACTCTTCCAGAGCACCGATAGTTCATCTAGATGATAGTTTTTCTATGAAGCCCTGGGTAAAAAATCTGGGTGTTATTCTGGATGATGGCTTGAGCTTTGACAAACAGATAAATGCAGTGCTCAAATCCTGCTTCTTTCAGCTTCAACTTTTAAAAACAGTCAAATCTTTTTATCTAGAAAATTTTTTGAAAAAACAATTCATGCTTTTATTACCACTAGATTGGACTATTGTAACTCATTATACTTTGGGATTAGTCAGAAAACCTTATCCCTGTTACAATTAGTTCAAAATGCTGCTGCAAGGCTTTTAACAGGTACCAAGAAACATGACCACATTACACCAGTTTTACGCTCTTTGCACTGGTTGCCTGTGCACTATTGAGTCACTTTTAAAATGCTTCTCTTGGTTTTTAAATCTCTAAATGGCCTGGCACCTTCTTATCTGTCAGACATGTTTATTGAGCATCAGCCTGGTGCTGGTGCTGGTGCTGGTGCAGCCTGGTCTCTTTGGTCATCTAACCAGAGACTTATGCATCCCTAAGTCAAGGCTGAAATGCAGAGGTGACCGTGCCTTCGCAGTAGCTGGTCCTAGGTTGTGGAATGCTCTGCCCCTCTGTATTAGATCTGTTTCATCCCTGTCTGTTTTTAAATCTAGGTTGAAAACTTACCTCTTTGATTTGGCATTTTATCAGTCTGAAATTTGATGACATTTTCATCAAAATTGTTTGTTTTAGCTATAATTTTATATATATCTTTGTTTTTTCTGTTCTGATTTGTACTGTGCAGCACATTGGTCAACCTCTGATTGTGTTAAATAGTGCTATATAAATAAAAATAAAATTGGCATTATCAAAAATTGTATGGCTCACAATTATCAATTTTTCTTTTATACCGGAAATCATGAAATCGTCATCAAATCAAGTGAAGATCATTCCATGAAGATATTTGGTAAATTTTCTACTGTAAATATATCAAAATTCAATTTTTGATTATGCATTTCTAAGAAATAATTTGGACATTTTTAACATGAATTATTTGTATATTTATTTATTATTTATTGTGCTGTATTATTATTATTAATTTTGAGGCCTCAGATTTCAGAATTTCAGATTCAGATTTCAGCTGTATCCTAACAAAGTATACGTCAATGAGAAGCTTATTTATTTAGCATTCAGATAATGCATACATTTCAGTTTCCTAAAAAATTGACACGAACAATATGACTGGTTTGTGGTTCATATAACATAAAAATTATAGGTGGGCATAGATTATTTTTTTTAATCTACTGTAGATTAATCTAGATTAAAATGGCTCATTTGATTTCTGCTGATGGTATTCAGAATATGTGTGCTACCCAAATAATAAGTCTTTGAGAACAGATTTCTCAAGCCAGGTGGCGCATTAGACCAGGGGCTCATCTCCTGTTTCCAAAATGCATCACAAACTGCTTGAGAAACTGTTCTACTATGATAATTGCTGATGAAAAAAAAAATTATGTTCAATAAGATGTACTTGTGTTTACTAAGTGTTTATTCAGTTAAGCATGAATTTTGAACTGTAGGCCTACATAAGCTCCAAACAGCGATTTCATACTTTTGATGTACGTACATACAGAAAATGCTGCTTCGTAAAGGCATGAATGAAATGTTTATGAGTTAAAGTGAAACTACCGTACTGCAGTTAAAGTCAGGCATCCCACTGATTTGATTCAGAAGGGCACTTTTTTGTCAGACGGCTCACCGGTCAGGTATACGTCCGCGCTAAGATATCAAGGTGAGAGTCATCATAGCTTGCGTAGAATAGACCCAGCTCCCAACCCAACTTTGAGAATAGATTAACGCTGATATTTTTTTTTATCACGCGATAAGAGTCTCGCGATATAAGGCCTACCACTAATAAAAATAAAACGTATACATAAAAATGAACATTAATAAAAACAAGTTCAACAAGTAAAATGCAGTTATAAAATAAAAACAAACGTATTTTTCCAGTATGTGTTTTTGCCAAATGGTCGAACTTTGACTTACATTTTTTATTCATTCATTTGTTTTTTTTTTCGGATTAGTCACTTTATTAATCAGGGGTCGCCACAGCGGAATGAGCATATGTTTTACCCAGTGGATGCTCTTCCAACTGCAACCCGTCACTGGGAAACACACTCATTCACACTCATACACTACGGACAATTTTAGCTTACCCAATTCACCTATACCACATGTCTTTGGACTTGTGGGGGAAACCAGAGCACCCGGAGGAAACCCACGTGAACATGGGAAGAACATTGTTTGTTTTAATAATCATGTTTAATGGGGAGCACAAATCATTGATTCTATGGCATCTCTAGGTAACAATGTAATAAAGATGATTGGTTTTAAGTTGAGGTCTGTATTGGGAGCTGATTATTTCACATTAAATATAAAAGTCTGATGTAATGTAATTTACAAACAAATCTCTTATTATCCAAATAATTAAGCATCAACAAAAATATTAAAACTCCTGTGACACTTATGTAAAGTATGTAACATTACTTAAAAATGCAGGAATACATTGCATTTTAAAATGTATTCAAATACACTAGTTGACAAAAGTCTTGTCGTCGATCCCAGTTGTAAGAGCAACAAATAATAAGTTGACCTCTAGTTGATCATTTGCAAATCAGAAGGTAGATTTTTTCTATGAATCATCTGTTGAACTGCATCCCAATCATCACAAATACTGCAGAAGACCTATTGGAACCCGCATGGACACAAGATTCTCAAAGAAATCAGTCAAGTTTGGTGAAGGAAAAATCATGATTTGGGGTTACATTCAGATCTGCAGAGTGGATGGCAACATCAACAGCCTGAGGTATCGAGACATTTGTGCTGCCCATTATTACCTATTCTATACTCTACATTATTTCTGTTAAGTAACAAGACTTTTGTCTAAGCAAAGTCAGACCTTACTGTCCTAATTAAATAATTAAAAATCAAGGCATGATCATATTTTATTTTGGTAAAATAATCTAGAGGCCTTTGCCTGTCATATATGCCACTTCTGATGCCAAATTATCTAGAAGTCAATTTATTATTTGTTCCTAAAACTTGGATAGGTGACAAGACTTTTGTCAAGTAATGTAGAAATGATTTAAAAACATGCTAGTATTTACATTTGATTGAGATTCTATTTAAAACAGCGTTAAACATCTGACTGATTCTTTAAAAGACAGCCCTTATGAACACTGTGGTACTGTACTTCACCAGAAATACACTTTCCTTCATACTGTAGATACATCCAAGGTTAGATAACAGAGTTTATAATGATCGGATCCAGAAATTGAATCACATTTTCAATTTGAAGCTGTCATTCTTCAAAGTCAAATCCAGGTGTATTTCTTGTGGCCAATCTCCTTCAATAAGTCATATTAAGACCCTCATCCCATCCAGGAGCACACGGTGCTGCTCAGTCATGCCCGCTCATTCCCCCCTTTGTAGAAGACATTGCTGAAAAGTTCTGCTCCATTAACCTGGCTAAACATCTTGGCTCAGAATGCAGATCTACTCGGCAAGCTCACCTCCACTCCTGACCCTCTCCGTCCAGCTCTCCTTGACCTTCATATTGGCTATTTGATTCAATTAAGGCAGAAATAGTTTATGTTTGGGGTTGTGGGAATTTCCATACCTTCTCTTTCTCTACTTATTTTTCTTCTATAAGAGCAGCCTTGAGGAAAAATCAGATTCAGCACAAGATCCAGACTCAGCTTGAGGTGGAGCTGTATTGGGGAGAGTGGCAGCTGCTCTCCCCAGGGCTGCTTGGTGCATTGCAGCAAAACTATTTCACTGAATTATTAATACTTATAATTAAGGTACCGCCGTTGTGATGTGTTTTTTGGGACATTTCTGAAAAGACAATCTTTCTCAAAGGGCTTTAACGACTATTTCTAGTTGGGAAATTATCAGCATGTCCAATGTTTTTGTCTTATGCTGCAGGTCCGGGCGTCCTGTGAGCTTCACGGTGGTCTTCAACACACCGAGCCCCGTCAGCAAGATTTCCTGGGCCAACCGGTTCCACCTGGCGAAGATAGCACTGAGTGAGTTTTCTGCTTTACCAGCTGATAACAGGATCTGGGTCACTGTAAAATGCAAAATAAGGAAAAAAATTAAGTATACAGTATAAATACTTATATATAAGTAATTATATAATATTATTAATATTTTTATTATTAGATTGATCTAGATTAGTTTAAATAATAAAAAGAGTTTAATAGGTTGAGGAAGAGTAAATTAACAGCAATTTTGTTTATATTTTGGGACACAGTCAAGGCTCAATCAATTGTGTTTATAAGGATTTTGAAAAATTACTTTGACAATAGACAGATATTTAAGCACAGAAAATATATTTATCTTTTTGTCTCGACCAGATGTTTTTGTTGCCATCTTTTCTTAGTTTTTTTTCAGGTAATTTTTCCTGTTGTTTTTAGATTATTAATATACTCACTCTATCAAAAGACAATTTTTATGTAAAGCATTCTGCAAAAGTGTTTTTTATTCTTATATTTTAATGGCAGCACAAATCATTGATTATGTGGCATCTCCAGAAAGCAATGTATACATTTAAATTTATTTATTAAAAAATAAAGACAAGATAAAAAAAATTAAATAATAATAATTATTATTATTATTATTGTTATTATTATTATATGACATGATGAACTTAAAACCAATTTTATTATGTATTTTAATAATTTTATTTACAGAATTCTTAGATCTAATTAATAAAACAACAACAATTATAGTAAAAACAGCAATAACTTTTATACAAAATGGTTTTGTGATATTAAAATCTAAAATAAAAATAACGCAATTAATATTATACAAAATAATATGGATGTATTTTAGTGATATTAAGATCTATAATAACAGATTAAATTGTAAAATATGACCCCTTTTAAAAAATAAAAATCTCAGCATTGATGATGATGATGATGATGATCATGATAATGATCATCTTTATCATCATCATCATCATTATTATAATATTGTAATAAAATGTTAAAATGAACCAGAACCAGATTTATTTAGTTTAATCAGTTTATTTACAGAAATTTCAGATCAGATGAATAATATTATTATTATTATTATTATTATTATTATTTTTTATTATTATTATAATATTATTATTGTTGTTGTTGTTGTTGTTGTTGTTGATTTTATTATTGTTATTTAATATTTACTAATTAGTAATATTTATAATATTTAATACTAGTTAATAAAATGTTGTTATTATTATTATTATTATTGTTATTATTATTATTATTATTAATGTTGTTGCTGTTGTTATTATTATTATTATTATTATTATTATTATTATTATTAATGTTGTTGCTGTTGTTGTTGTTGTTGTTGTTGTTATTATTATTATTATTATTATTATTATTATTATTACTATTATTATTATTATTATTATTATTATTATTTATTATTATTATTATTATTATTGTTGTTGTTGTTGTCCTTATTATTATTATTATTTAATATTTAATAATATAATTTAGTAATATTTATAATATTTAATACTATTTAATCAAATGTTAATATTCTATTATTATTATTATTATTAATATTGTTTTTGCTGTTGATGTTGTTGTTTTTATTATTATTATTTTAATTATTATTATTTGTATTATAACAGCAGATTATGAAAGTTATTTGTAATATTAAGGTCTAAAATAATAATAATAATGTATTTAAATGACATTAATATGAGTTAACATGAAAGCAAACAAACAAACAAACAAACATTTCAGCATTCGTTAGATAAATGTTGCTTTCATTACCTGTCACTTTCTTACATTTTTGAGCATGTGAAGATGCATAATTTAAATGGCAACAGTAAGGCATCCAGGTTGTTGCACGTTATAATAAAGCTCATTGAATAGGATATCAGTTCTTGAGTTGTAAATCTGGCAGCTTGGAATGTTTTATTGATGCTCCGCACGAAAAATACATGTGCGCAGTGCGCCTCGTGTCTGTCAGTCTGCAGGCCAGGTCAGAGGTGTGAATGCTGCGAGATGCATCAAAACTACCAGTGACTGATGAAGTCGGCCTCTCACCACTGTGCTTTTTTTCACACCAGATGAAGTTTAACAAAAACAAAAAGTTGTTTTTTGACTTCACGAGGTGCACTATCAAAGATTACACCATCCTACTTGATGGACACACAGACAAATGAGCCGAAATAAGGTTGACTTGTGGAGCCAAGAGCTGTAAAAATCTGCTCTGCAGCCTGGTTTTACCTCTTGTATTGCGTTTCTAATCATTCTAAAATGCAATTGCTACGCTTTGTAAGTTTTTGTGAATTATCTTGTTTTCAAAACAACAATAGCGATCTTGCTTATGCTAGCTATGGCTGCTTGTGTTGAAAGGAGTTTTACAGCAATAAGCAAATTGCAATCTTGGTTGACACTAAGTGGATGTTGGCACCGTAAGTGGCAACATCCCTCCAAAACAAAAAAAAGTAAGAAAGAAAAAAGCAAGATTGAATTCGAGAGAGAAAATGATAAACATTCCTGAGAGCTTTTCACACACATACACACAAACACCCTTCCAATTTTTTCTCTCTTCATGAGCGTTTGCTACCAGCAGCCGTTTGGCTTTCTCTGCAGTTTCCAGTTTGCTTTGTTGTGTTTTCTTGGCTCGCCCTTTGTTAGCTGTCAGACTTTTGCTCAACCTCAGCCAAGCTTGTTGACCAGAATGAGCTGTAACTCGCAGTCTAACTTTCCCACTTCACTTTGCAGAGTCGTAACGTGTCTCATTTGGAGCGTGACGAAATTATGAATTTCAGAATCACGTCAAAACAATCCAAGCGTTTTTTTCTTTCTTTCTGCAGACAGTTGTTATCCAGCCGGCTGAAGATGTCAGTTACATCCTAATTTCATTACACCCACGCTTGCGTTGCCGACTCATTTAGCCAAATGAAATTACAATAACAGAAATGCTGGTGCAATTTCATGGGTGGCCTGTTGTTGCCGAGCTCTCTTTCGTCCTCTGAGGACGTGTGGGTCTGATGTGGGCCGAAAAAAGCCTTTGATTGTGGTCATTTTAGACTCTTCACCTTCTGTCTGGCAGTGCATTAAAACATGAGCCACTTTCTCGTGTCATCAATCTCTGCATTCATCCATCTCCTGGGTTCGCTTTGGACACATTCACACAGCTTTTCGTTCCTGATTTTTAATCATTAAAGGGATAGATCACCCCCCCCCCCCCCCCATTTAATTGTCATCATTTACTCACCCTTTACTTGTTTCAGACTTTTAGGAGTGTTGTTGAACACCAAATGAGATATTTTGAAAAATGTTGGAAACCTGTAACTTTTAACTTCCATAGTATTTTGTTTTTGAATGTCAATGGTTACAGGTTTTCAGTTTTCTTTCAAATACATTTTGTGTTCAACAGAAGAAAGACGGCTGCCGATAATGCATTGATGTATTATTAAGTGAAGTGATCAGTCTGTGCAAGGAATTGAACATTATATTATTTACTTTTAATGCATCAGCAAGCAGTCATCGGCATAAATAGGCTCACACATAGGCTCTCAGGTGGTTCAGTGGTTAGCACTGTCGCCTCACAGCAAGAAGGTCGCTGGTTAGAGTTCCAGCTGACCCAGTTGGCATTTCTGTGTGGAGTTTGTATGTTCTCTCCGTGTTCACGTGGGTTTTCTCCGGGTGCTCCGGTTTCCCCCACATTTCAAAGACATGCAGTACAGGTGACTAAACTAAATTGACCGTAGTGCATGCATGTGAATGCAAGAGTGTATAAATGTTTTCCAGTACTGGGTTGCTGCTGGAAGGGCGTCCGTTGCGTAAAACATATGCTGGATATGTTGGCGGATCATTCTGCTGTGGCGACCCCTGATTAATAAAAGGATTAAACCAAAGGAAAATTAATGAATATAGGCTGTCATTTTTGTTTGTTTCCAACACTTTTATACACAATAAGCAGCATGCACCATTTTGATAAACAGTACAACACACACATACTGTTGTAAATGGGTATGGACTGAAATGTAAAAGTTTCCAGTGGCTAAAATTTCAGAGATGAAATTCTAAAATATACTCACCATTCACTTTCCTTCAAGTGATTCCAAAAACCTTGGAAGTTGAAAGTAAGTTTTTTGTTGTTGTTGTTGAACACAAAAGAAGACGTCTTTGAAGAATATTATTGGAAATGGGTAGCCATTGACTTCTATTGTAGAAAGCACCTCATAAGTGTTCACTCACAAATAAACCTTTAATAAAAAATAAAGGCTAGTGTTGTGGCTGTAATAATACATGAACACACCTGCATCCATCATCATGATCTTTGGAAAGACTTGTCATGAGAGGAAAAAATGTTTTAATCTCATCTGTTAATGGAAACACAATTTTTAACCCATTCATACTGCTGCTGACCCTTTCTGCATGAGTTTTTTTTTTTACATAATGGTATGTGAACGTTATTTACAACTCATTTCTATGACAATGTGTTAGTTTTATCTTGTGACACGCCATAGCTGTGTTCATTTATTGTTTTTATTTATTTTTTCCCTTTTCTGCAAATATAAACAAATCTCCTAAGTATTCAACAAGATACTGGAAGTATTCCTCAGAGATTTTGGTCCATATTGACATGAAAGCATCACGCAGTTGCTGCAGATTTGTCGGCTGCACATTCATGATGCGAATCTCCCGTTCCACCACATCCCAAATGTGCTCTGTTGGATTGAGCTCTGGTGACTGTGGAGGCCGTTTGAGTACAGTGAACTCATTGTCATGTGAAACCAGTCTAAGATAATTCATGCTATATGACATGGCGCGTTATCCTGCTGGAAGTAGCCATCAGTAGATGGGTACACTGTGCTCATAAAGGGATGGACATGGTCAGCAACAATACTCAGGCAGGCTGTGGCATTGACACGATGCTCAATTGGTGCTAATGGGCCCAAAATGTGCCAAAAAAAAAATCCCCCACACCATTACACCACCACCACCACCAGCCTCCATGCTTTCATGTTGTTGATGCCTAATTCTGACCCTACCATCCGAATGTTGCAGCAGAAATCGAGACTCATCAGACCAGACAACGTTTTTCCAATCTTCTATTGTCCAATTTTGCTGAACTTGTGCGAATTGTAGCCTCAGTTTCCTGTTCTTAGCTGTCACTCAGTGTTGTCTTCTGCTGCTGTAGCCCATCCGTCTCAAGGTTGGACGTGTAGTGCGTTCAGAGATGCTCTTCTGCATACCTCAGTTGTATCAAGTGATTATTTAAGATACTGTTGCCTTTCTATTAGCTCGAACCAGTCTGGCCATTCTCCTCTGACCTCTGGCATCAACAAGGCATTTGCGCCCACAGAACTGCCGCTCACTGGATATTTTCTCTTTTTCGAATTCTCTGTAAACCCTAAAGATGATTGTGTGTGAAAATCCTAGTAGATCAGCAGTTTCTGAAATACTCAGACCAGCCCATCTGGCACCAACAACCATGCCACGTTCAAAGTCATTTAAATCACCTTTCTTCCCCATTCTGATGCTCGATTTGAACTGCGTCTTGACCATGTCGACATGCCTAAATGCACTTAGTTGCTGCAATGTGATTGGCTGATTTAGAATTTGCGTTAACAAGCAGTTGGACAGGTGTACCTAATAAAGTGGCCGGCGAGTGTATATGTAGTCATTTAAACAGCTTAATAATGGTAAAATTTTAGTCTGTGCTGCAATGGCGTGATCAAAGCCACATGTAAAACCACATGTAAATTCATCAGCTTCTCCTGAAATGCTTTCTCTGTCTCAGTATGAGCCATTGCGGAAAAGCAGATTTGTATTTAACTGCTGATCACTTAATGCACTGAACGTTCCAGTGATGTAATTGTTTTAAACGAAATGTTAATCAACATTTAAAACATATTTTAAAAGTTTTGGCAAATGTGTAGTGGAAACCAGGCTAGTGTAAATGTTGCATTTGACATGTATTGATCTATAACAAGCTCCATGCAGTGCTTTAATGGTTCCCCACCCCACCTGTTCTTCCTGATTCTTGAGTCTTCTTGATGTGTAACTTTTGTCTGATATAAAATGCACAGAAGCTGTTTTGTCTTTTATGAGGACCATTAACAGGATTCTGCGATGGTTAACATATGCTTGTATCTATAAAAAACAGACTGTCAGAAAAAAAAGTGTTTGTGATGTGGTGGCAGCATGCTGAGAACTCATGGGGTGTGAGATCAAGAGTTTCAACATGGCTGTCGATGAGTGTGTCCTGAGGGTTTCATTAATTATGAAGACGCGGTTCATAGATTGCCATGATAACATCATGTGGTGCAAAGAAAAGGCCTGATTCTTTTTCCAAATGCTCCCTTGTGACAGGTTCACAGGTGCTGCTTTAATTAATATGTTTGACATGCATCAAGGGTTTCCTATCAGAAATGTTCAATTACAGTGAGTCAGCTCTGTTATGAACACCTTTGCTTCACCAGCAGCAGTATGAACTGTTGGGACATCAAAATCTGACTCTACAATCTGAGTGTCACAAATAGAGCTCATCAGACCATGCAATCTTTATCAATCTTCTTTCGCCATGTGGAATGTACCTTCAATTTGCTGTTCTGGAGTAACTCCTGGTGTGTTTTTTTTTATTGCTGTAGTTCATTTGCTTCAGGTTTTTTGAAGTGTTGGGCAATCAGAAAGGCTCTTCTGCAGAACTGCGAATGATTATTTGAGTTACTGCTGTACATTCTCCTCTGACCTTTGCCTTCAACAATCATTTTCTTCATGCAGGACTGTTGCTCACTGGATATTTTCTCTTTTTCTGACCATTGATTGTGAAGAGATGGTTGTACGTGAAACAGTGGATCCGCAGTTTCAGCAACACCAAGAATAGGTCCATATTCAAAGTTTATTTTCTCCTGCAATATGATGCTTACAGATGTGGCTACTGAAAATGTGCGAGTGAATGAACGTGACCATGCGTAATGCTGCAGTGTTATGTGGTACCACACAAAATGCTCTAACACAATAAAGACATGACCAGCAGGGGGCAGTATGTAACATAGTGAACATACTACCTGATATAGCAGCGCGCACACGGAGAAGCACAAAGGAAATTAAATAGGCTAATTATGTTTGTCTTATCAGTAGTATCATATTTTTATGATAGTTTGTTCACTGAAAAATAAATTTTCAAAATGTCGTGGATTAGCTAAATATCATGACCTAAAAACGTAGCTCTGACTAGCCTCCAATTGAATATTGCTAGAGGTTTGAATGTTATTTCATATGAAGAATAAAAAAAAATACCTCACTAAATATAATAAAATATAATAAAAATTATAATAAAAAATCTCACCGCGAGCAAATTAACTGCTGCAACTGTATTTTTCATACTTTAGTTTCAGTTCAGTTACTTTATTTTTTATTTTTTAAACATCAGTGTTCTCCTTCAAATTACTGTTATGTTTTTAAAAACATTTGTTTAAAACATGAACTGCCCAGTTTCAGTGTATTTCATGTGTTTTAATTTTGTTTTGTTGTTTTTTTTGTTTTGTTTTTCTGCATGTGCGTGTGAAACATTATGCACAAAAATGGAAAAATGTAATATTAACATGAGCTATGTTTAAGAAGTATTGCAGCCAATCATTCTTTAAGCTTTGTCTTGACCTCATCTTAACCAATGGACTTGCTGCTTTGTGGTTTGTTAATTGGATATTTGTGTTAAATGATTAGTTCACTGAATTCTAATTACTCACTTTCATGTTGTTCTAATCCCTCAAGACCTTTGTTCATCTTCAAAACACAAATTAAAATATTTTAAAAGAAATCTGAGAGCTCTCTCATCCTCTGTATATATACAGCAAGGGTTATGAGATGTTTAAAGTCCAGAAATCAACCTAAAACTTTGTCAAAAACTGACTTCAGTGGTGCAACTGCTATCATATGACGTTCCAAGAAAAACTTTTGTGTGCCAAAAAACCTGTAAAAATAACTTGGCTTGCGTGTTTACTACTAGATTATACTTATTATATATTACACTGTAAAAATGTGGGGTTCTGCCTAATTCCTTCATGTTGTTTCAACACAAATTGATTAAGTTAACTTAATTGATTTTACAAATTTAAGTGGATTCGACATAAAACAATTAGGTTATCCCAAAAACAACTTAAGAATTGTTGTTTCAACTAATTTTAAATAAATAGCTTGAACAAGCAGCAACAGTAATTTTTTGAGTATATGTTTATTACAATATGATGATTGCGATATGATGATTGTGACATGCACCCTCCATGACCTGACGCAGGAAGATATAGCTGAACAAAGTCGTATTTAGTGGGGTTTTTTGCATAAAAGTGTTTTTGGAGCTTTGTCACTGTTTGGACCACTGAAGTCCCATGGAATGATTAGACAATATGTTTCGTTCTTTATTCGGACTCCTTTTCATCTAAAATATCTTTACCTGTCCTCTGAAGATGAATGAAGGTCTCAAGGAATTAGAAACAACCTCCGGGAGAATAATTAAAAACACAATTTTTATTTTTTCTTTGTTAACTTTTTAATGGTTTATCCAGTATACAGGTGTATATACCTAATATAAATTAGTATTAGATTAGATTAGATTCAACTTTATTGTCATTACACATGTACAAGTACAAGGCTACGAAATGCAGTTTAGGTCTAACCAGGAGTGCAATAGCAGCAAGTGCAGGATAAAGGTATAAGTTAAGTGCAATTATAGAAAAACTGTGTGTGATATTTACAGATGGATGTATGAACATTATATACAGGTTGTATTAACTATGAACAGAGATTTACAATAGATTAATATATGTACTGTACAGGTTGCTATTAATAATCATAAGTATGCAGATAGATATTAACATAATTATAAATGTATATGTGCCGTGGGTATGTAAAATTCAAAATGAATTAGTGCAACGTAGTGCAAGGAATATGTGAATTTGAATTGTGCAAATATTAAATAATGCAGTGTTTATGGGGAGTGTAAGTTATGAGGAGTGTGGGGGTGTATGGGACAATGGTTTTGGCTATTTGCTAAACTAGTTTCAAAGTACTGTAGCTTTCTGAGCAATAGACTTGTCAATTGTATATTGTCCATACCTGTCAGCATTGGGATGTGAATATAAGGGATACCCCCACCGCTATTATAAAGAAATTGAATCAAGTTATCAAATCTCATTAACCTTTTCTTCACTGTATACCTTAAACATTCTGATTAAAGAACAGCGAATAATTCCTCATTTAGATTTTTTGTTTGATTACATTAAATAACTGAGGTGTCACTTTAAAAATGCACAGATACAGTTGAAGTCAGAATTATTAGCCCCCCTTTGAAGTATTATTATTATTTTTATTTTTAATATTTCCCAAATGATGTTTAACAGAGCAAGGAAATTTTCACAGTGTGTCTGATAATATTTTTTCTTCTAAAGAAAGTTTTATTTCGGCTAGAATAAAAGCAGTTTTTAATTTTTTGAAAGCCATATTTACTGTCGTCGGGACAAAGATAAAAGAAATCAGTTATTAGAAATGAGTTATTAAAACTATTATGTTTAGAAATGTGATGAAAAAATCTTTTTTCTGTTAAACAGAAATTGGGGAAAAAATAAACACGGGTGCTAATAATTCAGGGGGGCAAATAATTCCGACTTCAACTGTATATAAAGAAAGCATTCGATTGCTTTCATAACTTTTTATGCTCATGTAAGACAAAATTAGTTGTGTTTAAAAGAAAACCCACCAAGATCAACATGTTTAGACGTTGTTATTATTATTATTATTATTATTATTATTATTATTATATGTCTGTTCAAACACGCACCTAAAACCCAGAGTATTCACTTTCGGTCTGCTTCAAACGTGTACAGAATCCTTCTAGAAAACATCTATTTATCACTATGGAACATGTCTGACTGTCACACACCACTACTGTATATGAACTGACTGTTTTGAGGATTGCATAGGAGGGGCAATGGTGCCTGTAATGGAAAGGAAGAGGATCCTGACATTTTTATATTTATTTCAAAGTGTTCTCATGCTTTAATAAAATGAAAGCACAAAACAGATTCACATTAAGGAGAATTGGACGTCCCCTGGTGGTTCGGCGGTATGGTTTGCGTATAGGAAGGATCGGCTCTTTGATGTTTATTGTCACCCTTCATAGAAAGATTGAAAATATGGGATAAATACGCGAAAATACCTTTACTAGATGATAGCAAGATAGAATACGAAAAATAGATCGAAAATATGGGAGAATCCAGGGAAAAACGCGAGGGTTGACAGGTATGATATTGTCAGTTGTATGTACACACAAGCAAAAGATGATTATAGAGTTAAATGAATAAAGCTTGAAAAGTATAGGAGACTGCTACAGAAAGATTTTGAGAGCAGTATATGAAGACCTGTTCTGTTTGTTTCTGTAGGTAGGAGCAAGAGGATGTGACCGACAGCAAAGCCTTATAAATTAAGGATAGAAAAAAAAGGGGATGGAAGATCATTTGTAAACTTGTTGGGATGGATCAGGTTGATAAACACTGATGGTGAAGGTTTAGATGCGTGGGCATATATATATATATCAGGCGAGAAAGGGAAGGCAATGTTTACCAGCTGAGTGGCACATAGTCTATCTCCTCCGGCTCCTGATCAGTGATCAGTGCTACAGTCTGTCTGGCACGGCGACATAATGAGAGAAAAGAGGACTTTTAGAAGAACTCTGTGAAGTGCAGGTCTCTTTAACCTGCCTCTTCATTCACTGTACGGCTTGGTAACTTAGCAAGCAAGAACTAACCTCTGGATGTCATAGCAACTGTTTTTTCCTCTCTTTTCCTTCCCCAAACATTTAAATGTGACCAAGTTAGGAAGCTTATCAAAGTACTTTTTGAAACCCGTTGATGGTTCCCTAGGAAAACAACATATAGAAAAGGCTCCTGCTGAAGTGAGAACGGCTTGAAAGGCTTTGTTCACTCGTTGTGTATTATAATGCTGTTACTGCACACAAAGGGTCTTTTGAAGTAACTATACACTGCTTTGAGCTTTATGCTTCCAAACGACTGACTAAAGTGTTTATTAATGGATTGTGGCTTTTCTCTCTTTGTGTTGTACAAGTCTGAATTTATTTCTCAATCTGACAGTATGATTTCAGGCATCAGAAACTATTTTCAAAACTCAAGAAGTGGCATATTTTTCTGCTTATTTATTGATTTTATAAAGATATTAAAGTGAATATTTGCAAAACCAAAGCATGTGAATTCACATTGTGTTTTTCTAATGTGAATGAATAGACTATTTGTTTGGAGTAAATTATTGTAATACTGAATATAATATTCATTCATTTTCTTGTCGGCTTTGTCCCTTGCGGGGTCGCCACAGCGGAATGAACCGCCAACTTATCCAGCGCGATTTTACGCAGCGGATGCCCTTCCAGCCGCAACCCATCTCTGGGAACTTCCACACACACATTCACACTCATACACTATGGACAATTTAGCTTACCCAATTCACCTGTACTGCATGTCTTTGGACTGTGGGGGAAACCGGAGCACCCGGAGGAAACCCACGCGAACCCAGGGAGAACATGCAAACTCCACACAGAAACGTCAACTGACCCAGCCCAGCCGAGGTTCGAACCTGCGACCCAGCGACGTTCTTGCTGTGAGGCAACAGCACTACCTACTGCGCCACTGGGTTGCCCCTGAATATAATATAATATAATATAATATAATATAATATAATATAATATAATATAATATAATATAATATAATATAATATAATATAATATAATATAATATAATATAATATAATATAATATAATATAATATAATATAATACACTGTGGCGACCCCGCAAGGGACAAAGCCGACAAGAAAATGAATGAATGAATGAATAATATAATATAATATAATATAATATAATATAATATAATATAATATAATATAATATAATATAATATAATATTATATAATATAATATAATATAATATAATATAATATAATATAATATAATATACAGTGCATTTGGAAAGTATTCATAGCGCTTCACTTTTTCCACATTTTTCATGCTACAACCTTCTTCCAAAATGGATTAAATTCATTTATTTCCTCAAAATTCTACATACAATAGCCCATAATGACAATGTAAATTTTTTTTTTTGAAATTGTTGCAAATTTATCAAAAATAAAAAATCTGAAAAATCACATGTACATAAGTATTCACAGCCTTTGCCGTGAAGCTCTAAATTGAGCTGAGGTACATTCTTTTTCCACTGATCATTCTTGAGATGTTTCAGTTGCTTAATTGAAGTTCACCTGTGGTAAATTCAGTTGATTGGACATGATTTAAAAAGGCATACACCTGTCTATATAAGGTCCCAGGGATGACAGTGCATGTCGAAGCACAAACCAAGCATGAAGACAAAGGAATTGTCTGTAGACCTCTGAGACAGGATTGTATTGAGGCACAAGGCTGGGAAAGGTTACAGAAAATTTTCTGCTGCTCTGAAAGTTCCAATGAGCATAGTGGCCTCCATCATCAGTAACCGGAAGATGTTTGGAACCACCAGGACTCTTCCTAGAGCTGGCCAGCCATCTAAGCTGAGTGATTGGGGAGAAAGGCCTTAGTCAGGGGGGTGATCAATAACCCGATGGTCACTCTGTCTGAGCACCAGCGTTCTTCTGTGGAGAGAGGAGAACCTTACAGAAGGACAACCATCTGTGCAGCAATCCAGCAATAAGACCTGAATGGTAGAGTGGCCAGACGGAAACCACTCCCTTCCTGGATTTTGCCAAAAGGCATCTGAAGGACTCTCAGACCATAAGAAACTAAATTTTCTGGTCTGATGAGACTACAATTTAACTCTTTAGAGTGAATGCCAGGCGTTATGTTTGGAGAAAACCAGGCACCGCTCATCACCAGACAAATACCATGTTTTTCAGCAGCAGGAACTGGAAGACTAGTCGGGATAGAGGGAAAGATGAATGCAGTAATGTACAGAGACATGCTGTATGAAAACCTGCTTCAGAGAGCTCTTGACCTTAGACTGGGGCGACGTTTCATCCTCCAGCAGCACACCGCCAAAATATCAATGGAGTGGCTTCACAACAACTCGGTGAACGTCCTTGAGTGGCCCAGCCATAGCCCAGACCTAAAATTTGTAGAGCCCTGAAAAGGTATTAAAAATGCTAAAAACTAATTGCAATGACACTATGAAACCACAACCCGTTTGCTCATGCTTAATGAGCAAGGTCATACACAACAAAAAAAAAGTAAAATGAATGAGGAGGCATGTGGAAAAACACAAAATCAAGTCAATTTATCAAGCCAAGGTCAAATTTTATGCATATAAAATATATTTTCCCAACAACAAAATTGTGGCTAGTAAAAATAGCAAGTGGCTAGTAATGTTGGAAAACTACAAGCCACAGTGGCTGGTGATCAAAAAAGTTAATGCCAAGCCCTGAATATAATATTCATTCATTCATTCATTCATTCATTCATTCATTCATTCATTCATTCATTCATTCATTCATTCATTTTCTTTATGGCTTAGTCCCTTTATTAATCCGGGGTCGCCACAGCGGAATGAACCGCCAACTTATCCAGCACATGTTTTACGCAGCGGATGCCCTTCCAGCTGCAACCCATCTCTGGGAAACATCCATACACACTCATTCACACTCATACACTACGGACAATTTAGCCTACCCAATTCACCTGTACCGCATGTCTTTGGACTTCACTCAGAGGAAACCCACACGAACGCAGGGAGAACATTCAAACTCCACACAGACACGGCAACTGACCCAGCCGAGGCTCGAACCAGCGACCTTCTTGCTGTGAGGCGACAGCACTACCTACTGCGCCACTGCATCGCCGACTGATATAATATAATATAATATAATATAATATAATATAATATAATATAATATAATATAATATAATATTGCAATGTAATGTAATACAATATAATATATTATAATGTAATATAGTATTATATAATATAACATAATATAATGTAATATAATATAATATAATATAATATAATATAATATAATATATTGTAATGTAATATAGTATAATATAATATAAAATAAAATAATATAATATATTATAATTTAATATAATATAATATAATATAATATAATATAATATAATGTAATGTAATGTAATGTAATGTAGTGTAATGTAATGTAATGTAATATAATATTGTAACTTGAGGATGCTGGACAATGGAGTTGAGGATCCACGTGCAGTACTTTATTACACAGAGAATGATCAGGCAATGGTCCAATTCAGGAGCAAACTGTAACATACAGGGAAATCCAGAAGCATAGTCAGATAACAGGCAATAGGTCGATACAAGCAGCAGGCAGGATAAACAATAAAACAAGGCAAGGGTCAAAACACGAAAAGTCTAATCATGGAAAATTCTTCGTAATTTTACAGGGTATGTACCAACAAGACTCAGCAATGTCTGTGAGTGTGTATGCTATTTATATGGTTCATGTAATCAGTCTTGGGTAGCTCCCAGCTGTGTGTGTTTAATCAATGGAGAACCGGGACAGGTATGTGTGTGTGGTGCCTGAAGGTAGTTGTAGTTCATATGGTGGCAGAATTATAATCAGAGTGAAAGTAGATGTTCTCCAGTGATCTATGAGAGTTAGATCGCTGGTGATCGTGACAAATATACTATGATACTATTAATATTATTATTATTATTATTATTATTATTATAGATATTATGATATTTTTTTAGAAATATTTATAAATAAATAATTTACAGTAAAGCATTTGATTCTATTTTTAATTAAAAGGTACTTATTTTATTTGTATCTTATTCTTTATGAAAACATTTCCTTCTGATGTGAATGAATAACTGCTTTAGGCAAATCTGTCATGCATTCGCACAACAAGATGTGCACTTTTCTTATGCTTTGTAAATATTAATAGAAATTCAATAAACAGTTGTGCGGCACCGCATTGATCCTTGAAGTGTCGAGCAGCATCCTGTGAAGTCTTTTGATTCGACTATATCTTTGCTGCTTTTCGTCTTATAGATTGGCCTTCTTTGTAATGAATCATCGCAGTAGATTTCAAGCCCACCGCTGTTAGTCGATAATGCCAAAGCATAATTAAAATTAAATCCCTATTATGCTATGCTTCTGTGTATTTGCTAAGCTCCTTCTGCTAAAACTGTGAGGTCCGCGAGTGGTTACCAGCTATTATTGCAACTCACAAACAAGTTAGATGAAGCTCGCCATATTGTTTTGGAGTACATAGTTGGTAATTAAAAAAATGTGTGTGTGCATTGTGTGTTGAATAGATACGCCTGTTCGTGCTCCTACGGTTTGTGCACCTTTCTAAAAGAGTCAAGGCAGCAAACCTCTGATAAAAGCGTCTGAGTATGTAATGCACATCAAGGCTGGAGGTTCTGTTATTCACATTCTCTCTCCCTCTCTCTCTGTGTGGCGTTTGTTGAGCTTTCTGATGAATGAATTCAATTATGCATTCATGCTGAGCAATTTGAATGTTTGAGTAAAAAAATGCAATACAAGGGCACTAATAGTTTGGGCGCTGCATTTAGGTGGTCGTGCAAACCTTAAGAATAGCAATGTACATTCCTAAGATGTAGGTCTAAATACATAAAACCGCTCCAGAGAGAAGCCGTGACATGCAAATACTTATACTACTTCAAAAGTTTTGTACCATTAATGAATTGTTTTGAGTTGTAGATTTTGTGTGTGTGTGTATGTGTGTTTGTTTATGTGGTTTACGAAGACACACATTTTTATAATGACTAGGTGTACATTGTTAAGGTGGATTAAGAGGACATGCATTGTGTCCTAATAATTCAAAACACAATTCAAAACACCTTAAAATGATACTTAATGGGGATTTTGACAGTCAAAATTGTCAAAATGTGAGGATTGGGTTTAAGGTTAGAGTATAACCGACAATATTTGACAAAAGTCAAGCTGGTGTGTGATGTGCTGTCTGGCGCAATATGGCTGCCGTCGAGTCATCCAGGTGGATGCTGCACACTGGTGGTGGATGAGAAGATTCCCCCCAATGTGTAAACCGCTTTGAGTGTCTAGAAAAGCGCTATATAAATGTAAGGAATTATTAGTATTATTATTATTATTATTATTAAAAGTCTTGTCGCCTATCCAAATTTTAGGAACAACAAATAATAACCAGACTTCTAGTTGATCATTTGGTATCAGAAGTGGCTAATATGAAAGGAAAGGCCTCTAGATTTTGCTTATTTTACCAAAATAAAATATGATCATAACTTGATTTTTAATTATTTAATTAGGACAGTAAGGTCTGACTTTGCTTACAGTAGATACAAGTAATGTCACTTATTAGAAATAATATACAGTATAGAATATAAAGTCATGGTGCAGTGGAAAAGGAATTAATATTGTGTATGACTCCCATGAGCTTGGAGGACTGCATCCATACATCTCTGCAATGACTCAAATAAAGTATTAATAAAGTCATCTGGAATGGCAAATAAAATGTTCTTGCAGGACTCCCAGAGTTCATCAAAACTCTTTGAATTCATCTTCAATGCCTCCTCCTTCATCTGTTGCTCAATAATGTTTATGTCTGGTGACTAGGCATGGGCCGGTATAAGATTCTGACGGTATGATAACCTTGGATAAAAATATCACGGTTTCACGGTATCACAGTATTGTGATTACTGCTCTAAAATATATTCTTTTTGATTGTATGGGTAAAAACCTGAAAGTATTCCCCTTTTTTATTTTGAGAAACATTTATAATATATTAAAGCGGTAAACGTGCCAGGCTAAATAATGAAAATGAATCATTGACCTCTGCTGTCTTCATTAGTTTCAAAAACACAAATTTAAAATGGCATCTTTGGATATCTTTTCTGCTGGAGATGCTGTTGTTAAAAAAAAATGTAAAAAAAAAAAAATCTTACACATACCTTAGGAACGGTATTAGAGAAAATTTTGGCGGTATGATAACCTCGACTTTTTCAAACTGCGGTATACCTTGAAAACGGTTATCATCCCATGGTGACTGGGCTGGCCAATCCTGGAGCACCTTGACCTTTGCTTTCAGGAACTTTGATGTGGAGGCTGAAGTATGAAAAGAAGTGCTATTGAATTTGTCCTCTCCTGTGGTTTGTAATGCAATAGGCAAACAATGACTTGATATCTCAGGCTTTTGATGTTACCATTCACTCTGCAGATCTCTCGCACACCCCTATACTATATGTAACCCCAAATCATGATTTTTCCTTCACCAATCTTTGGTCCATGTGGGTTCCATTAGGTTTTCTGCAGTATTTGTGATGATTGGGATGCAGTTTAACAGATGATTCATTGGAAAAATCTACCTTTGGCACTTTTCCAAATGATCAAATAAAATCAAGTTATTATTTTTGCTCTTACAACTGGGATTGATGACAAGACTTTTTTCAGGTAGTGTATATTACACTTATTATGCCAATGGAGAGTCCTTGTAAACCATATACACAGTACAAGTGTGTGTGTATGCATGTGTTGACCGGGTTTTAACTAAAGATTTTTAGTTGACATACAACTTTTTTGAAGATATAGAAACCTGTAAACGTTGACACCCATAGTAGGAAAAATAAATATTAAGGAAGTGAATGGTTACAGGTTTTCAGAATTTTTCAAAATAAGTAATTTTGTGTTCAAACAGGTTTGTGGCAAGTGAAGGATGAGGAATAACAGTTTTCGGTTTTGGGTGAACTAACCCTTATTTATTCCTGTCAGGATTTTTTTAGAGCAACTACAAAAAATTCTGATTAAATCTTAAAAGTATCACAACACAGCACCAAAATACAAATCAGTTGTCATTTTTAAATCTCTATACTTCAATCCCATACCTTAAACCACTTGGTTTTTACCAATTTGTCAGCTAAACGTTTTGAATAATTTGAAATGTAATAAAATCTAAGATGATCATTTAATTTGTATGTCTTAAGAAGCTCAGAAGTATGCCATTTCATATTGAAATATATCTGTTATACAGCAGACTTTTATTTTACAGAAACACAATATATATTTCTTTTAATTCCTTTTCATGAGTGTTTTAATAAAAACATAAGCTTCATTTTTCTTCCTTAAAACTGTCCAGGCACTGTAATCCATTGCAAACGTCTTACTCTAAATGTTCTATACTAAAAAACAATACAACAAACAGCGCCGGCCAAATTATTTTCCGCAGTAATTGACATTATGCAGTTAATGCTGCCAGCTAAGCTTCTCTTGTATTGAACCCAGGACTTTTGTTTAATAGCAAAGCCTATAAAACTTCCAGT
The DNA here is from genome assembly GCA_903798195.1 of Danio kyathit. Lineage (NCBI taxonomy): Eukaryota > Metazoa > Chordata > Actinopteri > Cypriniformes > Danionidae > Danio > Danio kyathit. Next base: position 33,598,857 of record LR812529.1, on the reverse strand, counting down.
ATAATTTGTCCTCGACAAATTGACAGTCCCAATTCTTATCATTCATTTACTTTCATCAGACAGCTTTCTCGCATGTGTGTGAGCTCTTTGCCTATATGCAGATGTCTTCCAAAAACATTTAACTTTTATTTTATCCCAGTTTCTCATCCAGTGCGTGTCTGCTAGAGATACCCGTTAGCCCCGAGCACAAATCCTCTCTCCTGTCCATCATTCTCTCACCTTCAGTCTCACATTCTGCTTTCTCCATTGTCTTTCTTTCTCTCATGCACTGACAGCGGCTATCAATGAGCAACCCCTGGTTAAACCCCAGCCTCCCTGATGAGGTGCACACTTGTTTGCTTATCCTTTGCTAAGCGGCTTGAGTTTTTTTTACAACGCAACATGAATAGAACAATGGTTGCTGCATTGTTAATGAGGAGTGAAGAGAGTGTGTTTGGCCGCCGAGTTCTGGCATGTTCCTCACATTGTGTTAGCCAGGGTATTGGGAGCTTACGCGGGCTGAATGCATTATGCCTGAGTCATTAGCAGTACTGGCCCTTTGCTATGCACAGGGCATAAGACAGGCTTCAACAGTGTTATTGCCTCATCTCACTTGCCATCGCAGCATTTATTGAGAGTGAAACATCAATTATTGTGCATTATTAATATATTTCAAAGGGCTGAATGTCAATGCTAACGCGCGTGCTGGAAAACTAATGAAAGCCAGTGTTTTATGAATTTTCCTGAACATTTATGTGCATCTTTTTAATATTGCATTGATTGGAGAAATGAAAATGGCTGTTTGAGTGTGTTTTGTGGTTTTGGCGACAAATAATTATTTTATAATTAGTCGAAATAGCCTCATATGGCTTGGCGAGCTCTTAAAGAGCCCCTATTATGCATTAAAAAGGTCATATTTTGGATTTGGAGGTCTCCAACAACAGGCTGATATGCATGCAAAGTCAAAAAACACTTTCATTGTCTCATAATATGCATTTATTTTTACCCAATTATCCCAATGATTCCTATATGATTTGTTCAGCGATTCATTTATTCCCAAACCCCTCCTTAGCGTGATGCTAATCTGCGCTGATTGGTCAGCTGACCCAGTCTGTTGCGATTGGTCGACTGCGTTCAGCGCGAGACGGAGAGAAACGCCAACCATGGCTTATCAATACTGTTTAAGTAGTCAGAGTGCAGTGTATATGTGTGAGCCCAATGCAGGAGTGCTTTAAATCAATGCAGTTAAACACCAGCATATTCCTCTATTGTCAACTATAAGTAATAACAATGACACACATTCAGTACTAATCCACACAGTGGCAAAAGCTGAACTATTTTGAAACTTAATCGCCGCACGTGTGTAGAAACAGCTGAAGGTGGCCATAGCAACAACAAATGGCAGAGGATCGCGAGCTCACAAACGCATTTAAATCGGTAAAGAAAGCGGCACGCGCTGCTGTTTCAACAACTTTAGATGCAATATGTGAATATAAAGAGTTAACCAGATACACTAAAAGCAGCGTGGAGCGATTAGAAGTAATAAAACACAATTAAATACATATTTTGCAAGCTAGAAAAAACAAGGAGGCGACCATTTTAATCACACTTACTGTACTTACACTTGTGAAATGGAGGAATAGAATTAACTACGTACTGATAAAGGTCATGTCAAGCTCTGACAAAGTCCCATGCATCAATAGTCTTTTCTGATCCTTCATTTAACAAACAGCCAACAAATCCCCCATTGCAAGGTAGATTATTGCATTCATCACCAGAATGTTCACTCATTAATGTTCACTCATCTTTAGTCATGATCAGTTCCACACACACCCGCACTCTGCTTTGAAGGGAAAGGCACGTTCACGTTTTACCGGATCCAGCACTTTATGTTTTGTATAGTTTCGTGTTGACGTAGATACAAACAGGCAAAAGATCCAGATGAACAACAAATCATTTAAACGACTCTGAATTGAATCTTTTATTTTTAAAAAATTATATTTTTAAATAAAATGCACTTTCTGATTTAAACCTCAGCTGGATGTTTTTTAAACTTAACCACTGCATGTCTGTAGGAACAGCTGAAGGTGGCCATAGCAACGACAAACAGCAGAGGATCGCAAGCTCACAAATGCATTTAAATTGCTGTGAATATAAATAGTTAAGATACAGTACAGGCTGCGTAGAGGGACTACAGGCAACAAGAGACCATTAAATACAAATTTTGCAAGCTAGAGCAAACAAGGAGGTGACCATTTTAATCGCACTTACTTACACTTGTTAAATGGAGGAAGAAACTGATCCATGAACTGTGCACTGATATTGTTTCGTGTCGATGTGGATACGAGCAGGTAAAAGATTTGGACAAAAGACGAATCATTTAAACGACTCTGAGTCAAATCTTTTATTAAAAACTCAATATTTTTAAACAAGGTGCACTTTCAGATTTTAACCTCAGCTGCATGTTTTCATTCACTTAGAGTTGTGTTACACACTGCATGGAAAGTCATTTTCAAAAACCTATAACAGGGGCTCTTTAATATTTTAGCAGGGTTTGACAAACAAACTTGAATTCAATGTGTTTTTGTTTTACTGTTTTTTTTTTCTTCAATGTGGTCTGATGGTGATTCACTTAAAAATATATGAAAAAATCTGACAAAAGATTTACAGATCTAGGAGAAGGTAGAAAAATATGCTTTTTACAATTTAAAATGGCTAAAAAAGTCATAGGGTGCAATCGAATTGATTAAGGAACATGAGGACAAGAGTTGTGCTTAAATCCCTTTATTATTGAAAAGTTGTTATAATAACAATATTAACAAAATTGCTGTAGTTAACGCTTACATTGTACATAATCCAAATTTCATAGCATTTTACCATACAGTTCAACAGCAAAAGAAAAAGAGCATCACAAATGGACACAATAAGGTTAAATAGAAGCAAACTATAAAAAAATAAATGTATAAAAATGTATATTAGCCACATCAACTACATTTTAAAAGTGTTCAGAATAAAAAAGCAATTGACATTATTAAATAAATGTTTTTAATGCAAATGCAGTATACAAACCTCACATACTTCTCTTTTTATGCTAATTGAAATGTGCGTGCAGTTTTAGTTTGCCATCAGTTGAATGTTAGTCACTTTAGAGTGTAACTGACAACACATTTGCGACTCTGGACCACAAAACATTACCTCAAAGCATGCTATATGTTTTGTTCGGAGAGGATAAACTAAGTGCTTAGCAATGCATATTACCAATCAGTACTATTCTAATGATTTTTGGCATTGTCATTATGTATTTTTGCCTATTAAATGTACTCTAGCAACATAATACAGATTCGGTCCAGGGTCACATTTCAGCCATCTAAAAAGCTTCTATTCTTTCAAATACTATAATTTAAATAATTTATTTCCCGAGAATTTGATAAGTGCAGACAAACTTGGGTATATACTCATGTCTAAAAGTGTCTGAAATGTGAATAGTGACCTTTTCTGACAAACAAATCAACAAAGTGCACATTTCATTAGCTAATTTAATAACTATCTTAAGGGTCACAGAATGCGAGGCAGGTAAACAGTGAACCCAAATGACCCACAAGCAGGTCTGAGTGACAGCTAGAATTCAATTACAGTGATTTGGATGTGAACTACGCTCCTCAATCATCCATCCATCCAAAGGGCAGATTTAGATGAGATCATAGCAGAACTGTTTCACTTAATGAAGCAATATAAAGAATTTGATGCTGATTGCGCATGGAGAAAAAAAGACATTGTGGGTGGAAGGATTAGACAGTTTGTTAGTTGGTAAAATTCGCTTTCATGCTTCACTCTGCTGTGAAAATATAAACCGCCGTGTCAGAAGAAAAGCAGGTAATATCTGTAAAGACTCAGCTTTTAAATGACTAAATACATCAGGGCATTTCTTATATTATGTCTGACTCCCTTAAGGGTCGGCTTTTATTTGCAAGATCGCACCATTGAAGAGAAAGGTGCCTTTCTGGATAAAGAACTTCTATGTGAAGTAATAAGTGTGCTCTTTGGCTAATGTTTTAGCTGATATATCAAAAATATGATGAAAAGCTTTGTGCAGTTATGATATGCACCATTGGGGCTAACTGCTAAAGGTAACCAGCCAAACCATGATCCCGGCTACTCTGTACAATCCACTGAAGCAGAAATGAATGTGAACAATGAGAACGTACTGTCCTTTAAGATCACTGTCGGTCTTGGATACTGTCTGCATTTTAAATAATATTTGGCAATATACTAGTTTGATACATTGTTTGTATAGTGTTTTTCCATATTGTGGAAACTTCTATCTATCTATCTATCTATCTATCTATCTATCTATCTATCTATCTATCTATCTATCTATCTATCTATCTATCTATCTATCTATCTATCTATCTATCTATCTATCTATCTATCTATCTATCTATCTATCTATCTATCTATCTATCTATCTATCTATCTATCTATCTATCTATCTATCTATCTATCTACCTACCTACCTACCTACCTACCTACCTACCTACCTACCTACCTACCTACCTACCTACCTACCTACCTACCTACCTACCTACCTACCTACCTACCTACCTACCTACCTACCTACCTACCTACCTACCTACCTACCTACCTACCTACCTACCTACCTACCTACCTACCTACCTACCTACCTACCTACCTACCTACCTACCTACCTACCTACCTACCTACCTACCTACCTACCTACCTACCTACCTACCTACCTACCTACCTACCTACCTACCTACCTACCTACCTACCTACCTACCTACCTACCTACCTACCTACCTACCTACCTACCTACCTACCTACCTACCTACCTACCTACCTACCTACCTACCTACCTACCTACCTACCTACCTACCTACCTACCTACCTACCTACCTACCTACCTACCTACCTACCTACCTACCTACCTACCTACCTACCTACCTACCTACCTACCTACCTACCTACCTACCTACCTACCTACCTACCTACCTACCTACCTACCTACCTACCTACCTACCTACCTACCTACCTACCTACCTACCTACCTACCTACCTACCTACCTACCTACCTACCTACCTACCTACCTACCTACCTACCTACCTACCTACCTACCTACCTACCTACCTACCTACCTACCTACCTACCTACCTACCTACCTACCTACCTACCTACCTACCTACCTACCTACCTACCTACCTACCTACCTACCTACCTACCTACCTACCTACCTACCTACCTACCTACCTACCTACCTACCTACCTACCTACCTACCTACCTACCTACCTACCTACCTACCTACCTACCTACCTACCTACCTACCTACCTACCTACCTACCATGTCTGTCTGTCTGTCTAAAATATTGTTTCGATATATTTAACATTTATGAATTTGCAGTTGGTTCTGCTTTTTTGAAAATCATCTAATATAGTAAGCAATGTACATGTGCATTCACAATGTTTATGTGATTTCAATTCGATATTGAATACCATTAATCTTCATTAAGTATCATTATCTTCGTTAATCTTCGATAATGCAAAAATATTGGGCTCTATTTTAACGATATAGGCGCAAAGTCTAAAGTGCATGGCGTAAAAGCATTAAAGGCAAATCTGAATTCACTTTTGCTATTTTGAGGATGGAAAACTACGCTTTGTGCCCCGGTGCATGGTCTAACAGGGTTTTGCGTATTCTTTTAATGAGTTTGTGGGTGTGTTTTGAGCATAACGTGCATTAAAGCAATCAGAGTCTGATCTCCCATCCCCTTTAAGAGTCAGTTGCGTCGCGCCATGGCGCATTTGCTATTTACGTGGCAGAATTTGTAAGTGGAAAAACTGAAGAACGAGGCTCTTCCATTTGGCCTCTTTACTTTCTTTTTATTTTACTTTTACTCTCCTTTACTTTCATGGATAAGGAAACGGTGTTGTACACACTCCACTGAAGACATTCATTAGCCCACACATATAATCCCGTTTGTGAAGCTCAAAAATTTGTTTCAAAACTATTTCTAAATTCAGTTCTAATTTCCAGCAAATGAATAAATAAACAATAATAATGAAGTGTGGTCAAACAACGGAGTTATATCCAAACACACATCCTATTCTTATGTCCCATATAGTGATGCATACATCTCCAAAACCCGACAGGTGGACAAATCTAAACTTGTTTTTATTAAAACAAGTATAAATATGCATATAATAAATAATACTGCTAATAATAACATTAAACAAATGCAAATAGTCATAAAAACTGAAAAAACTCCCCCGAGATAAGCATGGAGGTAGTTTTTATATTTATGTAGAAAATGATAATTTTTGTAACATTTTAATCCTTTAATTTTTTTTCAAATGTAAAGATATTTGTCTATTGCTGTACATCCTGTGTGTGCTAAGCAATGTGTAAGCGTTTTGGACCTGCATAGGCGCATAACTAATGGGCTCAGTGCTGGACTTTAGACAAGCTCTTAGTTGGTCAATGGCGCAGTCTATTTCAGTTCCTCAAAATAGCAAAATGCAAACAATGCGCCTTAACATACCTCCTTTATAGACCGGCACACCCATGAGTCCACAAAGTAGTGCAAATGGATTTGCTATTAAAAATTTGTCCACAGTCTTACTGTAATTATTGGTTAAAAAGTATTTCTGAGAGGTAGAATTTTCGATGTCCGACTTTCTGAAGAGTGCCATTGATTTTAGTCAGCCTGGTCCACCATCAAAGGAGAGACAATGAAAGTAAAACCAAAGTATAAACTCCTCTTAAAAAAAATATTGACCACAAAGCACACAGAGATGTGGTGCTCTGGCCATTTGCACGTCTTCAATGAAATTTGAAAGAAATCCTCCTGAAGCCCTTGAGAAACAGCAAGCCATAAACTCAAACTAATTGGCCCTTAAGTCTCCCGCTCTGACTTGCGTGTTGATACCGATATGGTACATCGGCTATCAAACCACGCCACGTACCTTTCACACAGTGAAAACAAATGAGCCGAGTCCAATCTGACTGCTTTTGTTTGTAGCCTGTTTTTATGGTTTCTGGGGCTAATTTTGAGCTGATGCACTCTCGAAGACGCAGGGGACCAGAAAAACACGCCATTTTTTATGCAAGCGTAAGATGACCATGATAGGTAATTACTGAATTGCTTTAATAGAGAGGGGTTGCTGGCAGGCACGTATTGTGTTTGGCAAATGTAAACACCTGTCAAAGTGGCTGTGAAGGAAGACCTAGGTGGCTCACGCCTCCAGAATTTAGACTTCATTAATTGAAACCTGGAGGTTGCTGCTTCACATGCTGAGACGGACACCTGCTGCAGGACTGAGGCTTACGAAGGCTCATTAGTCTGCAATGCTGAAAATATCTTCAGAGAGTGAGCACCGGAAGCCTCAGACGTCTTAACTACTGCCATACTTCAGTTTGTATAATTAGATATATGTACCATGTGATGTCACTCCGCATGATCTGCTGCAGTAGAATGAATGAATAAGAAACTAAGCCAAATATAACCTAATTTCTTGCAGGAGACGAAAACACACCAGGCTGGTTCTCTGCAGAGGATGATGGCAAGACAAAAGCTCCATTTTGGTGTCCACTGCTGGCCTGCCGCATGCCTGTTTTCACCTCCAAAGCCCAGGAATGGAAGGTGAGCAACTTCCAATCACAAAAAATGCTTTGTTTTGGGATCCAAAAACTATTTAGAAACAGCTGTTAAAGTTGAAAGTAAGTTTACATTTCCTTTGCTACAGATAACATACTTTAAGGCTGTGTTCGTACTTGTACAGTAATTTGGCTTCCTTGTTTTGTTTAGTCCTGGTTCTATTGATGTTCATACTGTAATATTTAAGTCTGAAGGAAAACAATATTTTTTTATTTTTGATGGAACCTGCTGAATATCTGAAACAAAGCAGTTTACCGAACTGAAGGCAAGGCAAGTTTATTTATAAAGTGCATTTCATACACGCTGGTAATTCAAAGTCCTTTACATAAACAGAAATAAAAGAGAAAAGAAAATAAAAACAAATAAAATTATTAAAAGCAGATAAAAACGGATTAAAATGTGTTAAAAGGAATGAAAAAGAAAAGAAAGACATAATAGTGTGATCTGTCGGATGTAGCACAGTGCTCATTCAGTAAAGACACAGCTAAACAGATGTGTTTTTAAGTTTATGATTTGAATGTGGCTAATATTGTGATCGCCCATATTTCCCATGCCTAAATCCGCCACTGATCAATGTAACTGAGAGCCAGTGTAAGACCTGAGGACAGGTGTGATGTGCTCAGATTTTCTCAGAATCCTGGCAGCAGCATTATGGAGACCCAAAAAAAGTCTAGAGTGCCAGGAATTCCTCCATTACATATTCAAATTTTGTAATGAGTGGCATTTTTGATGCCTGAATTGAAACGGCAACAATCACAGCTATGTAAACATAAATGAAGCATGCTAGAGCATTCTGTTCATTTTAGGATCGTTTATGTCACGATGGACTTACAAAAATACAAGATATATCCAAGTGCAGCAATTTAAGTTTTATTAAAAAACAACAAGGACACAGACCAGGTACAAAAATCCAACAGAGACAAAAAGTACAAAACAGTAAACACAAAGTGAATCAAACAACATTTAAACAGGAATTCAAAAACATAATCAAAACGTGAAACAAAGTGAACAAACAAACAACCCAAAATGATGAGTTGGTGAACAGACTACAACCAGGTAAGAGCCAGACAGAACAAAACTGAATTGTGCAGAGTACACCAGCAAACAAGGCAAACAGCAAAACATCCAAAGGCAATCTAAACACAACATAACAGAGCTTATAAAGAGACAAAACTGATTAGACAATGATGGACAGCTGGAAACAAGTAATGATCACGTGAGCAACTAGAAAACAGGAACAAAAACCAAAGCATAACTAGTGCCCAAAAGACCACAAGATGGCACTACAGCAGACCTGACAGTTTATTGATTAATTGTGTGCATTTATCACTAAGTTTTAACATGCTGTTACTTACCAAATGGCACTAATTTGAGTGCGTGCAACCCTGCCGGTCCTACACCACCCAACCCGCTCTGAGCTGGGATCGAACCGGCGAATCTCGGCATGGGAGTCAGTTGCTCTAACAAGGAGGCTAAAGACCATGGCCTCTAGCATCTGTCGCTGGAGCAACTTTTTTATAGGTCAGAGGAGTGAGGTTTACCTGCACAGCACTTCACTAGCTGGCTTCTTTTACACTCACACCCCTAAACCTCACTTCCATCCGGGTCACAGCACCAATGTAACCCCACCGGTCCTACACCACCCAACCTGCTCCAAGTACTTTACTAGCTAGCCTCTGTTACATGTGCACACTGATGCACAAAACGACACAAAAGCATTCATTTTTTTACTGAAGTTATAGCAAAACAGCTTTGTTGGACTTGGATTTCCAAATATCAAGTACAATCAAATATCAAATAGAATCAAATATCAAATACAATCAAATATGATTCAATGGTGAGTTTCATTTCACTTCATTTTCTTTCATGGCTTTTTCCTGCAAATTTTTGACCAGGTGTTTTTGTGTTGTAGTTTGGAAGGGTAAGCAGAACTGGAAATGAAATACACAAAGAAAAAGCATGAGCATGGGCGCCGCTAAGGGAGGAAAGTTAGGACGACACACCCAACTTCACTTTCGTCTGCACCAGACCCCCTACAACAGTGGTTCTCAACTCCAGTCCTCGGCCCCCCCTGCCCTGCACATTTTGTATGTCTTCCTTACTTAACACACCTGATTCAGATCATCAGCTCATTAACAGCGAGATCCATGAACTGATCCTTGTGTGTCAAATAAGAGAGACACAAAATGTGCAGGGCGGGGGGCCCGAGGACTGGAGTTGAGAACCACTGCCCTACAAGAATGTTGTCATAGGGTCCGTACTAATCAGTGGTGCACCTGAGCATGAGTGTGACTTCATCTGTCCAACAAGCGAGTTGCACAGCGCCACCTTGTGTATTTCTGTTTTTATTAGGTGGTATCTAATGGCAGGGAGTGATTTTGCTTTGTGTTGTAGTTTGGAAGGTTAAACAGAACTGGAAAGGAAATACACAAGGAAAAAATGTGAGCATGGGTGCTGCTGAGGGACGGGGGGTTGGGGGGGTAGGACAATTCTAAGGGACCACGCCATTTTGGGACCCCCAGAATTACTATTAGGGGGTCCAATCAATCCCAAACACTCACAACCCTCCCAACCCAACCACTCCGGCCCCCCTCACCTCTCTTCACCCGCACCCCTCACTTCTCCCTTCATGTGCGCCGCTAGAGGGGGAAAGTTAGGACGATTCTAAGGGCCCACGCCGTTTTGGGACCCTCAGAGTTACTATTAGGGGGACCAGTCAATCTCAAACACCCACTACCCCCCCAACCAAACCACCCCGGACACCCCCACCCCCCCTTGACCCCCCTCCGGACCTGCTCTTACCTTTCGTCTGCAAAAATCCTTTACCCCCCTCAAACCACCACCTCCACAAGAAAATACACAAGAAAAAAGCATGAGCATGGGCGCCGCTAGGGGGGGAAAGTTAGGACGATTCTAAGGGCCCACGCTGTTTTGGGTCCCCCAGAGTTACTATTAGGGGGCCCAATCAATCCCAAACACCCACAACTGCCCCCAACCCAACCACCCCAGACCCCCCACCCCCTTCAGACCTGCCCTTACCTTTCGTCTGCAAAAATCCTTCACCACTCCCAAACCACCACCTCCCCCCCACACCCAACTTCACTTTCGTCTGTGCCAGACCCTCTACAAGAATGTTGTCATAGGGCCCTTACTGACCAGTGGTGCACCTGAGCATTAGTGCATCTGTCCAACAAGCGAGTTGCACAGCACCACCTTGTGTACTGGGGTATTTCTGTTTTTATTAAGTGCCATCTAATAGCAGGGAGTAATTTTGCTTTGTGTTGTAGTTTGGAAGGTTAAACAAAACTGGAAAGGAAAACACAAGGAAAAAGCATGAGCATGGGCGCCACTAGGAGGAGAAAAGTTAGGACTACTCTAAGGGCCCATGCCGTTTTGGGGCCCCCAGAGTTACTATTAGGGTGCCAAATCAAACCCAAACACCCACAACACCCTGGTCTCTCCCCCCCCCCCCTCTACCTTCACCTGCCTCCGGACCTGCTCTTACCTTTTAATGCTTCACCCCCCAACCCACACTCACTCAGCTGGTAGTGAAATTTGCTAGGGCATGAATGTTGAAAAAAACATCCAAATACATTTGCAAAAAGAAAGAGTGATGCATTTCCTGGTGTGCATGAGGCTTTAGGCACTGCCATATAACCAGCGCTCATTTTTTTAATCAATGCAATTAATGTCATAAAGAAAGAAGCTTCACAGACAGATTCTGACCATGGGATGATCCTATGGGAACATTGCCAGGATTGTGGAATTACAAGGTGACATGAAAGCTTTCCAGTCACACTAGTAGGAGAGGGAGCTTGCGGATCAATAGGAGCTGTTAAGAGCAGCAAGCTCCTCATATATCAAATGGTGAACTCGGGTAGGAGACAGACTAAAATGGCTACAGAGTCAGTCAAAAAGGAATGAAATCAATTTAACTGTCTGGAAGATGATATTTCGGGCTAGATTTTAAGAGCTAACGAAGTTTGGAGACTTAGCCCTGAATAGGGTAAAGTTTAGGTGCCAAAGCACTACAGTCACCAATTGTGGGTGTTATAAAATGATCAAGCAATTACGTTAATGACTGTGGGACACCTGAGAATAAATCAGTCAGGCTGCATTAAATTAGGCTTATTGCAGCCCAATAGATGGGAAGTCAAGGCTGTTGGTGAAATGGCTTGATCATGCGTTTTCTGCAACAGCTTGGAGCTCTGACTAACAGATCGACGGTATACTTTTTCCACATCATTGCTTTGCACAGCTGCTCAAGAGTTTTTTTTTCTTGTTAAATTGTGTTAAGTTTTTTCTAGGCTCAAACTCTTAGGGGGTATTGCTTTGTAAAAATCAGCTGCAGTGTTTTAGTCACCTTTAACAAGAACTGTTATCTAGGTTGAGGCAAATTGCTTTATGCTGTAAGTTGCTGTACATTTAAAGGTGTGCTTTCCAGGCATGAAAAATTCATGAAGATTGATAAAAGCTTAAAAGGTTTGTGCATAGTTCTGTTGTAACACAGTTATGGGGTGTGTATGTATATATATATATATATATATATATATATATATATATATATATATATATATATATATATATATATATATATATATATATATATATATATATATATATATATATATATATATATATATATATATATATATATATATATATATATATATATACGTGTGTGTGTGTGTGTGTGTGTGTGTGTGTGTGTGTGTGTGTGTGTGTGTGTGTGTGTGTGTATTGTGACAGATAAAGATAATTTGAAATAACTGGTGTGAAAGTGCCAGTCTAAGTATATTTTTAGTCTTTAAAAAGCATTTCTGACTGAAGATATGTGGCATTGTTTTTGTAAAATGTGAGATTTCCAGCCCTGGAAAGGTCATGAAAGTAATTTAAAAAATAATAATACATGAATTTTTAATGTTTAATTAATTTACTTGACCTTTTAAGATTTCATTATATTAGTACGAATGCAAAATGTGGTATAGTTCTATTTTTTTATTTAGTTATGCTCAGTTTGGGGGGAACATACAGTATGCCCATAATCCAACATAGGCTTATTCTGAAAATGTAGCCCTATATGCTTTTTCTGGAGTTCATGAATTATGTAGCCAGAAGTACGTATGGCTGCATTTAATTTTTTAAATGAAAGCTACGGGGCGGTATGACGCCGTTCGCTCTTACCAGCTGTTAGCTTACCTCCATATGGACAGCTTTCCGGCTGTCACCAGTTTGTCTAGTTAGATCACCATGTACGTCGGTGGACTTGAGACGCAGAAAGGAGATGACCACGATGACAGAGTTTGAGTCCGGTGAAGAACGGTTCCAGAAAGCGGGTAAGACAAAAACTGAAGCCAAAAAATTAAATAAACAAGTAAATAACAGAGTGAAATGTGGTAAAACGTGGTTAATTGATCGGTCAGTCATTCAGTCAATCAAACAGTCAGTCGATAGCGGGATTTATGAGAGAACAGCAGGCGTGAATGGCACTCGCGAGAGAAATTTGAAATCTCAAAAAGCGTACACAGCGGCCTCTAGTGGATTCGCCAAAACAAAAACTGCCATAAAAAACCTCCTGGGATGTATTTGACTGTCTCCAGAAATGTATATAGAGGTACATTTTCAGAATGAGCCTGGGTTGCTCTAATCAGACATACTGTATATGAATGACATTTTGTAATATGTAATTTGCTGTTGTTATGGATAGATATCTTGGTCTTTTTTTTTTTTTAAGTGGTTGGTCTTGAGGAGGTGGAATGGATTTCAAGTGAGTGACTTTAAGTCTTCCTGGCAGAGGCGCTTTAACCTTACTGTCAGCATTTATCCAGCCTACTCTTCATGTGCCACTACCACTGTGCTGGCCAATGCCAAGGTTTCCAAAACATCTTACTTTTGGGGTTTGGCAGCTGATGCGGTTGGCAGAACATTCATTGGTGCAGGGATTAGAAAGGGGGCACTTGAAGTCCAAGATCAAAAGAGAAAAGCCGATGGGGACTCGCTCATCTCCAGTAATAAAATAGAAGATCTGTAACTTCGCACCATGAACAACTGATCTGCACACACACAGTCCTGCTGTTTTTGTAAAAGCCTGGTGGGTGGACTTGTTAGGCGGAGGAGATAACGGTTATCAGGTCTTTCACTTCTGACGCGGATCAGTGGGGTCTCTTTGTCCAACCCCTAACCAGTCCACCAGGCAATATCTGACCCACTTCTGAGCCTTGCGAAAATCCTGTAATACCACACAAACATGCACCCATTGTTACTGAAATGCAATACGAAGTGAACCAGCACGCTATTTGGTTGCATATGACTTTTTAAAACTCCATTTTAAAAACAATATTTCTTCTTAGCCAGTCAGATTATAGATCTTTATGTTTGCATCCTTCATTTTGTTCATTGATAGATTAAAATATTTAGTTAATCTACAAATAATATGTTTGTTGTTGAATAGTTTAGTTTTTAAACAACCTAAGGGCTTGCAATATTGACTATACACTGTATAAGTTCAGTTTTCAGCTTTTTAAAGTGTACAGGATTGTGTGTTCCCCAAGATTTAAAGTTTGGTTTAATGGAGTTTTCCAACCTGGTAGCCTTCACATGGATGCTACGGAAGCTTGACTATCCCTTAAAACGCTAAAAATCCTCCGCTAAAAACCTGCTTCAGCTGTTGAAGCTTCTGTGCTAGAAGAAGTGAGAAGCATAAAGACGTATCGTGGGAAGCGAAAGTAACCAAATCTGTTTCCCGATGAAGCATTAGGATGGAGAGAAGATGACTTTTATTTGAGTGTTTCAGTACCGTGGAGACTCCATACCAGGTGCTTTGAAGTGTGGGAAGACAAGCTGGAAAAAAGGATTTTTTTTTTTAAGGTATCAGGTTTGGCTGTTTCCTTTTTCGGGATTAATACAGAAAAAAGGAGGAAAATAAGGATTTAAAAAAAAAATCTCTGTCATGCAATGATGTATGAAATCTTATTTCATACGGGAGTGCAAACGTGTCTTCTGTTTTTGAAATTTACCATTTTATCCAAAATAGGACCTAATTGTGATCCCTTTAGATCTGAAATCAGTTTTCGAAAATGATTGGAGGTGGTCTGCTTGGTAGCTTTCCAAACACTGATCACAATAACTGTAACATGGGAATCACATCTGAGTTGTTCAAAAATGGCTTTTCTTCCTGGCTTTGCAAGTATAAGGGCTCGTTCACACAAAACGCATCTTTGCTTCGACAAAATTCAAGACTTAGGATAGTTCAAGGTCCACGTGTGACTATTATGAACGTGATGTAATAATGACAATAAAGGACCCATTACAAAAAGGAAAACAATATGTTGTGATAAGCACTTAAAGATACATGTAGCTCCTGATATCTGGACAAAGCCATAATGACATAACAGTAAATAAAATAGTTGACATGCCAACTTTCTGCTATAAACAGAAGCTCACAAAGGTTGCCCCGTTTCTGAGCTCTTCTGATGGGTTCACTGCTTTTAGACCTGACAGTGATGAGCTGCGTTGTGTGTGAAAGTTGAAGATCTTTCAATTTGACGCTGCTAAAAATGCGGTGCTCACATGCACGATGCTTCAAAAGATGCGATATGGTCACACACATCCGTCAAGCACGTTTATATTAAAAAACAGTAGAAAAGTAGCCCATTGGAGAGGAAAAAAGTGTTCTGTGTGAACGGCCCCTTAGGTTCATGGGAAGCGTGAACCTTACCGAACAGTGCTGTGCATGGAACTGTAGATCTGTCCCCAACTATGTTAACCTTATTGACATAAACAATATGTCACACTGATATGGTGCTATTAAAAGCCTGATGTGAGATTTTTATTAGCATTTTTCCACCAAAACTAACGTTATCTAGAATCTTTTTCATTCCTAATTTTCATTTCAGTTTCCATGTTCTACTAACATTACCATAAATTATGTTAATTCAAATTGTTGGCCATGTTTATGTAATCTGACTAGTATGTTGTTTTATGCATATATGAAATACAGGTATTACTATATAAATATAAAGTAGGGTCTCACTTGTTTGTCATGGTGTTCATAGATCGTACTAACATAAGCATTCCTACTGAAACTAGGCCCTTCTTTAACTTGTGTTCATATGCGACCAGCGCAACTTAGTTTTGAGGTTTTTGCAGTTTTAATGCTATGTTAGTGACTCATAGTTGTGTTTTGATTGTCAATAGCCACTCAAGGTTTTAAAGCAGCTTTCAGGCTTCAAGCAGTAAGCTTAACGCATCACTGATCTTAAGCACAAACCACCGTACGTGACTTGTTTGCATGCTGATTCTTCCAATTTTCTGGCCATGTGTTGTGATTTTGAAGCATAAATATATTTGCAAACAGTTCGCAACAGTTATTATTATTTTTGGTGGATTAATTTTGTGTTGTTTTAAATACACTGTCATAGTCTGTCTAATTAAGCAATCATTAGCAAACCACTTGGATATATCAGGTATGGGTTTGAGTAAAATATTACAATTTCTAAAATGGACTGATTTCAAATTTCTCATTTCAAATTAAAACATTTATTTCTGAGTATTCTCAGGAAACATTTTTTTGTTTTTAAAAGATGTCTAATAGGCGTCTAAACATAGTCATCTTGGCTAAAACAAGATTTGGGCTGTCAGTGAAAATCTAATAGACGTCTAAAAATAGGCCAAAACAAGACTAGTCATCAAATAAACAGAAGTGAATGACTAAACATATAAAGTCTGTCTAATCTGTCTATTTGACGACTAGTCTAGTTTTGGCCTATTCTTAGATGTCTATTAGATTTTCACTGACAGAACAAGTTTAGCCTTGTTTTAGCCAAGCTGTCTACGTTTAGATGTCTATTAGACATCTATTAAGCCAAAATTATTTGCTGGGTTCTAACAACAGGTCTGAATAGCAAATGTTTTTCATTTTTGAGATTGAAAATCAGGGTTATTCCACCAAATATGACCTAATGTTGGTTTCTTTACTCTTTATTGGTTTACATTGGCCTGTGTTGGCAAAATTAAGACATATTATGAAAGAATATTTAAAAGCAGAATATATATCTGAGAAAAGAGGCCACTTTTGGTTGCAATATGTATAGTAGTGTGTGTATTGTGTTGATATCTTCCAAATAGAGTTCTCTGAGCTCTGACATGGTCTGGACATACTGATTTAGTGTACCGTCTACGATCCATCATTGCTGATGCTGGTATACTGATGCTGGTTTATGCTGCAATTTTCTGGCCATGTGTTGTGATTTTGAAGCATAAATATATTTGCAAACAGTTTGCAACAGTTATTATTATTTTTGGTGGAGTAATTTTGTGTTGTTTTAAATACTCTGTCATAGTCTGTCTAATTAAGCAATCATTAGCAAACCACTTGGAAATCCTCTGGATTACTGGTTATATTAGGTGTGGGTTTAAGTAAAATATTTAAATTTCTAAAATGGACTGATTTCAAATTTCTCATTTCAAATTAAAACACTTATTTCTGAGTATTCCCAGCAAGCATTTTTTGTTTTTAAAAGATGTCTAATAGACTAAACATAGTCATCTTGGCTAAAACAAGTCTAAATTTGGGCTGTTAGTGGAAATCTAATAGACGTCTAAGAATAGGCCAAAACAAGACTAGTCATCAAATAAACAGAAGTGAATGACTACACATATAAAGTCTGTCTAATCTGTCTATTTGACGACTAGTCTCGTTTTGGGCTATTCTTAGATGTCTATTAGATTTCCACTAACAGCCCAAGTTTAGCCTTGTTTTAGCCAAGCTGTCTACGTTTAGATGTCTATTAGACGTCTATTAAACACAAAATTGTTTGCTGGGTTCTTACAACAGTTCTGAATAGCAAATGTTTTTAATTTTTGAGATTAAAAATCAGAGTTATTCCACCAAATATGACCAAATGTTGGTTTCTTTACTCTTTATTGGTTTACATTAGCCTGTGTTGGCAAAATTATGAAAGAATATTTAAAAGCAGAATATATATCTGAGAAAAGAGGCCACTGTTGGTTACAATATATAGTATAGTGTGTGTATTGTGTTGATATCTTCTAAATAGAGTTCTCTGAGCTCTGACATGGTCTGGACATACTGGTTTTGTTTTCCTTCTACAATCCATCATTGCTGATGCTGGTATACTGATGCCTGAGAGTGAACAGTGTAAGTCCATAACGAATATGATGGCTCCAGAACTCAATGATTGACTGCTGACTGCTGACGAGATGGCACTATGACACCTCTTACGATAGTCAATGTGTGGATAGAGTCTATTTATAGCACCGTTTGGAGAGCGACTGATATATGGCACCAACGACGTGAAGCTGTTACAGCAAGAAGCGGAAAAGAGAGAGAGAGAGAGAGGGAAAAAAAAGAAAAGATAAAGCTTACATCTCAAGCCGGTGCTCAATACATGAGACCAAGACAGAAAGCACATGAAATATAGATCAGAAATGTCTCGGAGAAAGGTGCCCTTCCCCTTACACGGCGGCCTTGTGTTGATTCAACTTTTGTTTTCTCTATTTTTCCCCTATAAAATCATAGAGGGTTATGCCTTTCGCAATCTTTTTCTGTGCATATATATAAGACTTGTTTTTTTTTTCTCCTCTCATGCTTCCTTTCGATCCCTCTGTGGGTTCTGCATTTCATCTTCCTCCTCGCCTGTGAAGAACAGACGCCACAGCATGGATTAAAAGCTTTTTCCTTCACATCTCCGCTGGACTGCTGCGACACTTTCTCTCCTATGCTGCAATATATCCTGCAAGCAAATACAAACACATATACAGTCCATTGAGCTGCATTTTAAAACCCCCGACTCGACTTACAGTTAAATCCAGGAGGCTTTATCCAGGCTTTGCTATTAGTTGCTGATAGCTTAACCTCTTCTTCATCTGCCCCAAGGATCAGTGTAATTAATTAAGAGCCCTTTTGTGTTTTACTTTCCCCTCGAATAGCTTTGCCCCTAATCTGTCACTTGTTCATCTGCAGGGTTCGAGGAGGTCAAATGCATCAGGGCCTTCAACACATTTGGATTATGTTGGACAGGATGTGTAAATCTGATTTCCTTTTCTCTGTCAAGATCACAGAGGGCCTGTCATCGGTGTTGATATAAACTCGCCGTCTCGGTCAAGGCTGCAAATCGCTGTACTCAGCGGAAGCTCCCGACACACGACTGGAGCTTGTCACTGTCCATTGCACAGTTTGGTGACAGCAAGCAGTGAAAAAGTCTCAAAAGCTCTTGTTCTCTGGGTGACTTTTGGTCATGTCTGGTGTTGAACACTGCAGCCTTGAAAAGTAATGACTGTTGTTCTTGACAGCAGGCATGTTTTGGACTGGGATTAGAGCACTATTAGATGAAGAAATTAATATTTACTTACCATTTACTCGTCGTCAAGTGGTTACAAACTTGAGTTTCTTTCTTCTGTTGAATACAAAATAAGTTATTTTGAAGACTGATGGAAACCAATAGCCACTGACATCCATAGTAGGGGGAAAAGTACTATAGAAGTCAGTAGCTACATTTCCATGTACCTATTTTATACGGATTTTGGATATGCACATAAAAAATGGTTGATGGAAACGTTTAAATGCGCATAAAAATGTGCATAACTAAGTAGGACAAACTTTTTATTTGATAATAAAGATGCACATAAACTACGATGGAAACACTTTTACTGAACAAATTCCAGTATGTGCATTAAAAAATCATTTGATTTTGTTATAAGAGATCATATGATGATAATAAAAGTGTGTGAATGGTTAAACCAGCAGGCTGACTGCATTGTATAACATCTAAAATGTTGTTTTAGTCATTCCAAAATGCCTGAACCATTTCAGTATTGGTGTTATCATATTATTAATGACCTCCAGAACTGTCAAGAGCGTCTGTGCTCTGCATCTGACATCTTTAAACGCCACCACACATTCTTTGCACGTCGACATACTGTCTTCTGAGGCGCAAGTAAATTATTAAATAAAGAAAACATTGACACCACTTTTCCTACCGCAGCAAATTCCATTTTTATTTTTGATATTTGGCACCAGATAATCAGGAAGTGACGATTTTGTTCTTTTTGACTGCTTGGATGGAAACGCTGCTTTATTTGCACATCTTTTATGCGATATTCCAGTTTTGCGCATACATTTAAATCACATCTTTGGATGGAAACATAGCTGCTGGCACCGGTTTTCAACATTATTCAAAATATCTTCTTTTGCATTGAACAGAAGAAAGAAACTCCATCAGGTTTGAAACTACCCAGCAAGCACACAACATCATAAGACGTTAATATTAGGTTAGATTTAGGTCATGACGTCAGATGACCAAAATTCAATGTCTAGCCAGCGTCTAAAGACAACGTTATTTTGACGTCCAATAACGGCGTCAAATTACGTTGATATTTGGTTAATTTTAGGTTGTGTTGGAAAGTGACCAAAATCCAGTGTCTGATAGATGTCATAGTTATAACGTCCACACAATGTCAAGGTGTAACATGGTTAGACGTTGATATTTGGTTGATATTAGGTTGGACACTGACACTAGTGCTGGCCTGAAGTTGGGTTCTGACATCAACCAGATTTTTTATTTCCAAAAAAAAAAAAAAAAATCCAATGTCCCCACAACGTTGGGGTACCGTGGTGTACAACGCCAATATGAGTGAGTCAATGCCTGGTGAGTCAATAATGACAGAATTTTCATTTTTGTGGGGTGAAATTTACTTGCCTTCATGTTGGGTTATATTTTGATAGTCCCCTTAAACCAACTCTCATTATAGTTATAGATTGTTAGGTTAGGGTTAGGGTGTAATTAGTTGACGTTGCTAAAAAAAAAAAAACAGAATGTTTAAAGGGGACCATCAAAATAAAGAGTTACTTCATGTCATTCCAAATTTATATCACTTCATTCTGCAGAAAACAGACATTTAAAGAATAATTAGCTTTTTATGCCCCTATACAGTGAAAACCAATCAAGTGCAAAGAAACACGGTACCAAAGTGACTTTCATTGTCAGAACAAAGTAATCTTCTTGTTTTTCTCTCCTTTTTTCTTACTTTAATGTCCCACAAAAGAAAGCGAATGAGGTTTGGAACAGGGTGAGTGCGAGTAAATGATCTCTTTAAATAAATAGTTTACCTAAAAATGAATTATCTGCTACTAAATCTCATTTAGTATATTGTAAATACGTACATTTTTAAGTATTCAAAATGTTTTATATACTACTTTATAAGTCATTCATAGAAATGACAGAAATTATTTCAAACAGCCAACAATTCCAGATGCATTTACCTAAAATGTCTATTACAACATGGATTAATTCATATAATCAATATATGATAATCAATACAAGTATAATGTATATGTCAGCTCTCCGAAGTTATTTTTTCAGATTACTAATTTAATTTGGCCATTGAATGACTTTCTCAATGTAATGTTGTTGTTTACAAACTTACTGCCTTTTTTCTGTGGTTGAGCCACTGATTGAGAAAATACATTAAAAGACATTTTACATTTCAGTAAGTCATTCAGTATCTTTCATCATATCTTCTGATGTTCAGTATGTTTATTTATTGCTGTAATTAGAATGATCGCTTCATGTGCACTTGATCCGGGCTGCCTCTTGAACTGAATTGGCTACAGTGGTCTGTTACACCATATTAAAGAGCATAAAAGTGATAGTTATCCTTTTAATTTCTGTAGATAATTGGCAAAATGAGAAGGTTAAGATGGTGTTTTTTTATAATAGGGATGTGCCAATACCATTTTTTATAGACCCAGTATGAGTACCAATATATTCTTTTCTTTGGACTCCCCAATATAAGGCAGTATTCTGAAAATAGCTGGAAACCCATGTAACCATCTTACTTATTCTTTGAATTTCTGTATAAAATTGGCAAAATGAGAAGATTAAGACTGTGTTTTTTTAAATAGGGATGCGCCGATACCATTTTTAATAGACCCAGTAAGAGTACTGAAATTTTCTTTTCTTTGTCCTCCCCAATATATGCCAGCTTTCCAATTATGAAACATAACGTAAGAGTCTGAATTTTTTTTTTTTGTATTCATGAGTAACAGCAACTTTTTTTTTTTTTGCTTGGTACAAAGATTCAAATGAGTTTCACAGTGCAAATTATTTAATTTTATTTTATTTTATTTTATTTTATTTTATTTTATTTTATTTTATTTTATTTTATTTTATTTTATTTTATTTTATTTTATTTTATTTTATTTTATTTTATTTTATTTTATTTTATCAGCTCAGTCACAACATAGTCAAAAAGCTCCAAAACTTTATAAAACTCTGTCATCGTGTACTCATACTTCACTTGTCACAAACCTATTGGAGTTTCTTTCTTCTGCTGATCACAAAATGTATTCTGAAAATAGCTGGAAATCCATGTAACCATCTTACTTATTCTTTGAATTTCTGTATAAAATTGGCAAAATGAGAAGATTAAGACAGTGTTTTTTTAAATAGGGATGCGCCGATACCATTTTTAATAGACCCAGTATGATTACTGATATTTTCTTTTCTTTGTCCTTCCTAATATATGCTAGCTTTCCAATTATGAAACCTAATGTTAGAGTCTGAATAATTTTAGGACAATTTTTTTTTGTATTTATGGGCAACAGCAACTTCTTTTTTTTTTTTTTTTTTTGCTTGGTACAAAGATTCAAATGAGTTTCACAGTGCAAATTATTTTATTTTATTTTATTTTAAGAAAATTCTTTATCAGGTTGTCACAAAATAGCCAAAAAGCTCTAAAACTTAATAAAACTCATGTCATATATGTCATCATGTACTCATACTTCAATTGTCACAAGCCTATTTGAGTTTCTTTCTTTTGTTGATCACAAAAAGGTTCAGACTGTGTTGTTAAAATAGCGATGTGCTATACCATTTTTTATAGACCCAGCATGAGTACCAATATTTTCTTTTCTTTGTCCACCCCAATATATGCCAGCTTTCCAAGTAAGAAACATAACTTAAGAATATAAATAAGTTTAGGACAATTTTCTTTTTGTATTAATGAGCAACAGTAACGTTTTTCTTCTTTGGCACAAAGAGGTAAATGAGTTTTACAGTGTAAATTTTATTTTATTTTATTTTATTTTATTTTATTTTATTTTATTTTATTTTATTTTATTTTATTTTATTTTATTTTATTTTATTTTATTTTATTTTATTTTATTTTATTTTATGAAAATTCTCTCCACACCACCACTAGTGTGCAGCATTCACTTGATGATGCGACAGCGTGGAGTGACAGTGATAGAGCCAATTCGGTGAATGGTGATATTTGGGAGGCCATGATTGGTTAGGGCAGATGGAGGGAATTTGGCCAGGACACCGTCGTTACACCCCTACTTTTTACGAGAAGTGCTATGGGATTTTTAATAACCACAGAGTGTCAGGACCTCGGTTTAACGTCTCATCCGAAAGATGGCACTCACTGACAGTATAGTGCCCCCTTCACTATACTGGTGTGTTAGGCGCAGGTTGAGTGCCCCTTGAGGAACCACTTGAGTGTGTGTAAATTTTTATTTTATGTGTGAACTATCTTTTTTTAACCCATCCATGGATTCTGACAGATTTAACAGTTATAGTGTTTTGTTTTTTACATTGTATGGACGAAATTGTCATTCAGACATCAAAGTGTCCATTAGAAAAAAATGCTAATTAACTGCTTCACTGTATCAGATGAAAATTGCATGTTTTAAATGTCAGTCCTTCCTAATTAAACAGCATTAATACAAATATGCATTATTCAAAGAAAATTGCAGCTTTCAAATATGTAATTATATGCATTATGTCAGATCCTGCATCAAATTTGGTGAGATGCAAGAACCAGTAGCTTCAGTGTTTATGTAATATGAGTACATTTTCATATTTGTGTTCCACTAAGGCAAGTCACACAGTTCAAGAGCAATATGGGGGTAAATGAGTAAACGATGACCGACTTTTCATTTTAGTTGTACTATACTCTTAATGTTTCCCCTGTCACCTTGACTCTCTTGAATATCGTCAGGTAGTTCATATGGTGCCATTGCCAGAAGCTCCTTGACTGCCTGACCATAAATTATCTCTCACCTTATCAATATTTCCCGTAGTCATAACCATCCAGGAGAATCACAGCCCAGGGTTTTTCAGTGCAGCCAGCAAACAGCCCACTAGCGTGATGACATATCTGTTATGGGCTTGCCTCAGGGTTGTGACCAGGATTTACCACATTACGCTATGTGAATAGCCCATGGCAGCAAGGCTATCGTAGCATCTGTGTGGAGATCTTGTTCTACGAAAGGCCAATTCAGTAATAAGCCCAGATGCCTTTCTGGCTTTGTGCTCTAGCCCATTTGTTTTTTTCCCTCAAGTCATGAGAGCCATATTAGATTGTAATGATAGCGCAGGTAAACTTGAGATTTCGCGATTGGCATAAATCCACCATCTTGTAGGGCTTAAAGAAAGATTGTGTAGCAAGTGACACCAAAACTGTTCTGTGTGTGGACACGAATTAAGCACTTCAGTAAAAGTCGAGTAAAATAAAATATTACTCCAGTGAAAATATAACGTTCTTCATGGCAAGTTTACTTGATTTTTAACGTATGTAAATATTAAAAGTATTGGTTTATTTATTTTACAAGAAATAAAAAAGAAAAAAATATATAAACTTATAACTTCTACTAATAATTCATGATAGTTCAGGAGTGCACGTGAATATATACCATGTAGACTAGTATAGAATAACAATGAATAAACAATGTTTGTGTCTGTGTTTACCAATGAAGAAGAACTCTGTGTATAATACTTCTATATCTACTTTGAGCTACATGATCAATAATTTACCAGTTTCTTTATTCTGTTTAACACAAATGAAGCTATTTTGAAGAAAGCTACTGTATGAACCTGTAACCATTGACTTCCATCGTAGGAGAACAAATACTATGAAAGTCAATGGTTACACATTTCCAGCTTTCTTCAAAATATCTTCTTTCGTGTTAAACAGAATAAAAAAAGTGTATAGGTTTGAAACAAGTAAAGGGCGAGTAAATAATGACAGAATTTTCATTATTGGGTAAACTACCCCCTTGTGCTATTTGAAATTTTGTTTAGTTTTTTAGTAGAACCTACTCTGACCAGATGTACAAAATACACAAATATGGACATGTTTACATTTATTTAATATGGTGGATTATTCTAAAAACAACAACAGTTACTGCATATGCTGTATTTGATCTATAATATGATATTTCTTTTACAATAATCTTAAAATTCAGCATTAGTAATGTAATTTTTGAGTCATTAGCTCCAGAAATGTAAGCTGGGAGAATCTCCCTTTCTTTTTACTGGATTTGAATAAGTTTGAAAATTCAGTGAATCGTTTACCTAAGACCTGCTCTGAATGGATCATTTGAATCAATGAGTTGCTAAGTATAGTCTTGCTCTAAACAGATCAGTTGAGAACATGCAGCTGGATCTGTCCAATTCACAAATTAATTGTTCAGTTCCATTTGTGAATCGATTTATTCAGAGTAACGTTTAAAACACATCCATTGCAGTAAAAAGTGCAATAATTTCTTTTGAAAATGTTAAAAAGTCTTAGATATTTCTTGTCATTAAAAATATTGATGTCAAAATGATCTGCAGAACATGGATCATATGATGTGAAAAGTTTCTTTATAAAATACAGGCCTTGAATCATAGGGTCGAGTAAATGAAGACAAAATGTTAAATTTGTGTGAACTACATCTTTATTTCTCAGTTGAGAAATAGCAGATAGCAGAGAAATAGCCTCTCATATGTCCAATTATTTTGTTTTGCAGCACAAAGGTTTGACTTGTCATCCATATTGTCATCTTTCTCCAGCAGTAGAGGGCAGTGTGGATCTGTTCTTTTCATTCTGGAAATGGCATTGCAGCACAGTCTGAGAGCGAGGTCATCTGCAAAGGGGTTGATCTGTAGCTTTGACAGTTACGTGCTAATTATTGGAAATCATCAGTACTCTAACGGAGCCTTTAAAGCAAGCAGTCACACTCTTGTCCTCCACCCCTTTCCCTTACGCCCCCTGTGTTTTTATGGAGAAAACCAAGGGCAGGAACTAATATAACCACAAGCAGAGCAAAGCTTAGGGTGCACAAAATGTGCTAATTTAAACGTCAACGCTTCCTGTGATATACTTTCAGTGCAGTATGGGAACATTCCGAGAGTAATAGTTCAACGAGGGGAAACAAAACAGTCTTAATCTTGGACTTAATCTGGTAATCGTCTTTCTGTGAATTGCCTCAGTTTGTCTTTTTCTCTGCTAATTATGCCGTCAGTCTTCTTCAACCGATCACCCCACACGGGCAATTGCAAATTAAGCGGCGGTCGCACATCAGCATGAAAGTGCTTTGCATGCCTGCCGCAGTATAAACTTGGCCTCTGCGGGGAACCCGAAGCAACCTGGATCATTGTGTCTTCTGCTAAAATGTGGTTCATTAGCATTCCACCGCCATTATAGTGGGTACGTCTGCACCTTACCTGTCCCTCAAGGCTGATAAGGCGAAATGTACTGGAATTGAAAGTGAAGCAGGAGATTTGGCTATCTAACGCAACCACTCCCTTGTCAGCACCTGATTAGTAGCTGTTTCTTGTAATTATTATGATCATTCAGAGAATTTTAAGCAGTTTTTCCGGGGCACAGCTGTGCGGGATGAAGGGGTGTTTAAAGCTTAAAGCCTGGGATACGTTCCTTGAGCCAGCATGGCAGCTTGGTGACAGTGCCTGCCGCTCAGCGCAGTAGGGATTTGAGGACCTTTTGTTCTGTGTTCCATGTCATCTGATCAAGAGGATTAAAGATACCCTTCCATCACACCCCTCTGTGGTCCCTCGCAATGGCATCCTCCAATTAGATTCTAAGGGTTGGCGGAGATTGTGGTGGCTCACCACTTTTCCCCGTACGCACGATCCACTTGGTAGAGAGAGAAAGGCGGAGACAAAGAGAGATGGATACAGACACCGAAAGATTCAGTGGCTTTATATGCTTCTGACAACTCTTGGCTTCCACTCGTCTTTTCAAACCCATTATTTGCAGGACAGTCCATCGCTTTCATCTCAGCAGCGATGCTGGGATTGTCGCGGCGTGTCAGAGAAGTTGTGCCGAGGGGATGAAGAGACGTGTTGGATTCTCATCGCATTAGCTGGATGCATCACAAAGTGCTGAGTGACTGAGCGGGACATAAGGAGGGAAATATCAGTGCCCACATGAATATGAATGTTGTTTAGTGAAGTCCTGCCAATGTCAGATGGTACTGTGGTACACTCACAGCGCTATTCTGCCTAGCGCTGGTGTGAAATTTCAGTTGCAAGGAAGCACATCATCTAATTTAAAAGAGTCAGAGCTGAAAGACTAGTTCACCAAAATACAATTGTCAGTGTTGTAGTTACCCTCATTTTGTTTCATGCATGAAAATTAATAGGGACTAGGTCTGTCCAACTCCAAAATGGCACAATTCAGGCTAATTCGCATTGTACCAATAGACATTGACCAATGCAGACAATCAGAGATTATAGTTTGTCACTTTCAAACCATCCACACAACCTGACAAATCCCAATTGAACATGTTCAGTCAGAGAAAGCTACCACAGACAAATGGCGACAGGAGTAACCCAACCTGACAAAACCAGATAAATTGTGGCAGTCTGTCATTGCAGCATAAATTGGCTTATAATTCAAGTCTTCGGAAGACATATAATACTATAACAATAATAATAGTACATTTTTATATAGAGATATGAAATCTAAAAATGCATCAGTATGTATCAACAATTTGCAATATTTAGTTTGCTTTACCCAAAAGAGAACGTTTATAGAGTTGCAGTGAGGGCTTATTGTATATAACAATGTTTAATAATGCAAGGGGGAATCTGCTAAATGCTAAATGTTAAGCTTATTCATGTGCATTTTGTGACAAAGTGCAAGCACAAATCTAATATAATTAACAATTCAGCTTGAAAATCAAGAATATTTTAATTCTGTTGTCACCATTGCATACACCGGGCAAAATATAATAAAATTGTAGCTTAAAGGGCCACGAAACCCCATTTCTCAGCAGGGTGTTTTCACACCTCTGTTTTGAAAAAAGTCAGGAAAGTTGGGCGTGTCCAGCTCTGGGAGTGTGGGAGTGTCGGGGGAGGGAAAGAGGGTAGGATTTGCATAGAAGGGAGTTTCCATTTGGGCACGCGCTAAGTTTCACAGGCAAAACAAACACAGAGAGGCTGATTTGATACGCATGGCGAATGAGAGAAAAAAAATCCTCCGCATTTCTCTGTAACTTATGTACTCGTTAGGTAGCGTCAGAAAGCTGTGTGTGTATAGACTATCCTGTCACAAAATGCAGCGAAAATCCTGCACGACGGGAATAGTTTGTGTTTACATGTTTACACTCGGAGAGCAGCATTTAAACAAAGGGCACTGCACTGCAAACACTTACCAAATCTGTAGACAGACAATCAAACTGGAGCTGTGTCTTTTTATTAAAAGGAGACGAGCGGCAAATCCGGATTTCACCATTTCCAGATGAGAAAAAGCTCTCTGGTAAAAATGTTCCTTACAAACGCGTTTCTGTCACGTGTCGCGTGTCGCGTGCACTGTAATCCACACGTGAGTCCAGCTGCTCTCTCATAGAGGGAAAATGAAAACAAAACCTTCGTTGCAACACACTAATAAACGCAACACCTACGACTCTTGTCTTGAAATTCTTGTACTTTCACTTGTTTTGGCAACACAACGTGGCGTCTCTCTGCCGTCTGAACAGTGTAAACAGGTAAACAGTCTCCGGAGCTATCATGCATATTAATGAAGTTTCACGTCATACACAATAGAGCGCGCTGATTGGTTTGAAGCACGTCTTTCTCATGAATTAATGCCGCACACTCAGAGACGTCACTATGTCCTCAAAAAGACAGACAGCCATTCTCCACTCTGGATTTACACCTAAGTATCTCATGGCCGTGACGTAGCTTCAAAAATTCGTTTCAAATCGGAAGAACGAATTTGCTCAAAATAACGCAAAAACAACCAATTTTCACTTTTTAGTGCAATGTGTCCTAATAGTGTTTATAGCAGCGTGGGACACATATATGACTGTCAACAGCTCAAAAAATGTGTTTTGGTGTTTCGTGACCCTTTAAAATACAGTGATATTATTGTACCATAAGTTTAATATTGTTACGGTCTAGTGCAGGGATGGGCAAACTTGATCCTGCAGACTTTTGCTCTAAGACTAGTCAAACACACCTGAACCCACTAATCAGTGTCTTCAAGATCACTAGAAAGCTGCAGGCAGGTGTGTTTGATCAGGGTTGGAGCAAAAGTCTGCAGGGACACCGACCCTCCAGGATCAAGTTCCATCCCTGGTCTAGTGTGTAGCACAGAGGAAAATAAACAAAGTGCAATCAAAGCGCAGCATTGAACACAT
This sequence comes from Danio kyathit, assembly GCA_903798195.1. Lineage (NCBI taxonomy): Eukaryota > Metazoa > Chordata > Actinopteri > Cypriniformes > Danionidae > Danio > Danio kyathit. The sequence continues at coordinate 33,569,755 of LR812529.1, read as the reverse complement.
TTAATGAAAAACTATAACAAAACAAAACAGAACTACAGTAAAACAAGGCAAGACAAATGAGGAAACAAACGTGCTTCTTGGAAGAAACAAAAAACAACAGACAACCAGAGGGGAACACCAACTGAAATATAGCCCTACACTGTAACAGTCAACTTTATCAACTGAAATGAGTGTAGTTAACTCAAAATTGACTGAAAGTTAATTCTACTCATTTGAAAAGAGTTTTGAACTCAGTGTTGAAGGTAATGAGTTAATTAGATACCTCATTACTTCAACTTAATTGGAGTACAGTAAGTTCACAGCATTCATATACTGTAGATTAGTTTTTTAACTCAAATGGTTTGTAACAATCAGTTCCTCAAATGATTTGTTCTCTATTTATTGGGTTTTACTGTGCTCAAATTGCTTCATTTGCTCATATGGATTAAGTTCACAGCACTCATTAGTATTAGTTTTCGAACTTAAATGGTTTGTTGCAATCGGTTTCCTCAAATGGTTTGAGTTGCCTTAACTTATTTGGTTTTGCAGTGTAGTAATGAGGGGGAATGACCCACAGCTGAGTGTGTGAGTGAGTGTCCGGATAACAGTCACCTGGAGCGGGTGTTGATTGTCGCAAAGCATTCTGGTAGTGGTAGTTCATGTGGTGTGAGTGTAATTCACCAGTGATCTACAGTCCCTAGATTGCTGGTGATTGTTACAAATATCATGATGCATATTGAATCATGACTTCAGTGTATCTTCACTTCTAGAGATGATTGAACAGACTGAATCTTAGGTTATTTGCCCCCATTATTTGACCCCTTAATAGCCAAATTGTCCATTCATTCATTCATTCATTCATTTTGTTTTTGGCTTAGTCCCTTTATTAGTCAGAGGTTACCACAGCAGAATGAACCATCAACTTTTCCAGCACATGTTTTACGCAGCGGGTGCCCTTTTAGCTGCAACCCATCACTGGGAAAACCCGTACACACTCATTCACACACACACACACACACGCACACACGCATACACGCACACACACACACACACACACACACACACACACACACACACACACACACACACACACACACACACACACACACACACACACACACACACACACACTATGGCCAATTCAGCTTACCAACTTTACCTAGACCGCATGTCTTTGGACTGTTGGAGAAAACCCAGCCGAGGCTTGAACCAGCGATCTTCTTGCTGTGAGGTGACAGTGCTACCCACTGCGCCACCGCGCAGCCCCAAATTGTTCAATAATAGTCTAATTAATAGCTGTTAATGACGAACAAATCAATAAGCCAGAGAGCTGAACAACAACAACAACAGCAACAACAATAATAATAATAATAATAATAGTCAAACTTATTTAAGTCCATTCTTGTGAACTGGATCAAGTTAAAATTCATTTAACATTTAACTTGGCTTATTTTTATGAATGTGCTAAAGACAGCTAGGGCAGATATCAAGATTTCCAGAGAATAATGACTTAATAATTTTGTGTTCTTATTTCTTATTCAGTCTTTTTCCTCACACTTACCTATCATGGGATTTTATAAGATATGTAATATAATGCACAAGTTGAATGAACCATTTTATGCCATTTTGGAGCTTGACAGCCAAAGTCCTCATTTATTTTCATTATGTGAAGGTTAGTCATCAAAAAAGAGAAGGGAAGTCATATAGGCTTCAAATGACACAAAGAAAATGATGACAAGAGTTTTTTTAAAGGTGAAATAACCCTTGTAGTTACTCAGTACCTCAGCCATATGTTCTACCACAGGCCTTTATCCAGCTTGTAAACCCTACACCAAGTAACTGGAGGGGTAACATTTGAGAGATCCAACTGAAAACTTACACTTCTGCTCACATTACTATAAATATTCTATGCAAAATGCATAACAGATAGCACAGCAGGTTGACACTTTGATCTTTGCTTATCTTGGGCCGTGAAATTTAAATGATTGGATTTCATCCAGCTCATGAAATCGTAACACTTGCAGCTCATTTCAGCTTTGATCCTGTCGTCCATCTGCGTTAGAGTCACTGAGGGATATTGAAAAACAACTAACAAACAGGGCCACGTCGTTACCTTTGAGACAGCACCATTGTTTTATAGGGAAGGGCTTGGGCGATTTATATTAATTTAGCCACATTGAGGACTAAACTGCCACAACCTCTCGAGTGCTTTAGCCGCACCACCCTGCCACCGGTCCTTTTCCCCACGTGTATTGAATTCCTATAGGCTAATCCACTCCCATTTCCCTCTTCCTAATCCTGCAGTGTAGCAGAATGCTAAACGCACTCATGTCAGCCTTGCATTATGCAGCATTTCTTTGGGATCCTGGTATCCACAGCTCTCCTCCACACCATAAGGATTAGCGAGAATGCTACGATACAGCATGAGCCCTGGACTAGCGCTGCGTCAAACAAATACAAGCGCAGTTTGTTTCTCAAGCTGTGATCAGGTTAGCATTGGCGCTTTGTTATTGTGCTATCTTTGCTCTCCCTGCTTTGCTTCCTCTACCCCGAGGCTAAGAGCAAAAAAGAAGTGGTAGAGATTGCTCTGAAGCCTGGCAATTATCAGTTAATAACCAACAGAAGAGTTCTATTAGTGTTTGTTAGCATGTGGGAGTCGCCTGTGATGCTGTTGTCAGGAGGATTCAAGATTTCTTTCATCGGAGCGGAGTGCCGCTTTGCTGTAGTGACTCAGACTAGACTTTTTTCTTTTTTTTTGGTTCATGTTAACCAAGCCTTGTGGATTAAATGCTAACCCAGAGGTTATTTGATGATGGTGTTGTGGAGTCCCAGCTCAGCTACAGTAAGTGTTGTAATAAGTGTGGCTGTTCAAGATGAGCTACACACTGTTTTGGCATCATTTATATGATTGCCCACTTGTTTGTTTTAATCTAAATGCTAGATTATACTGAGGGAAGTAAAGTAAGTAAAATAAACCAGCTGCATATTAGTGGTGCTATAGAAAAGAGTAGGAATCAGGGTCTATTAATTTTACAATACCGTGGTCCCTCGTTATTCGTGGGAGTTACATTCTAAAAATAACCCGCAATAGGTGAACTCTGCAAAGTAGTCAGCTTTATTTTTATAATTATTATAGATGTTTTAAGGCTGTAAAACCCCTCATTAAAGACTTTATACACTTTTCTCAGACAGGCATTAACATTTTCACACTTTCCTCTCTTGTTTAAACACTCTCAAAGTTCAAACCTTCATAGAAAAATAAGTCCAGTATTATAGATTGAAACCAAAGATCAAAACCATTTGATCTTCATTCATTTATTCCATAATGGCAATCTACAGCTGCATAGCTTCTACCTTTAGCATGTCCAGAAGGTCAACTTTTTGTGCACTGGTTAGCATTTTCCTCTGCCTTTTGGGTGCTACCACAGGTGCAGAATGTTTCGTCGACATTGCAGGGAGAAAACTTGCAAACATACAGTACAGTACAGCACTTCAGAGTCACACTGCTAGCGATCAAGATTTATGTAAATTAGGCAAGCTGAATACATTCTGGACTGTACAGGAGACACGGCACGGAGGAGATTGATTGATCTACAGCCAGTCAAGGTACCAATAAGGACGCAAACACAATGCGAAAAAAAAGAAAAAAAGCATGTCAAATTGCATGAAAAAAATCCATGAAACTGCAAAGTCATGAAAAGTGAACTGCGTTATAGCGAAGGACCACTGTACACTCAAAAAATGACTTTCACTATTTGTTCAAATTAAATATTTAAAATTAGTTGAAACAACACAATTCTTTTGTTTTTTTTCATTCATTTATTCATTTTTTTTGGCTTAGTCCCTTTATTAATCTGGGGTCGCCACAGCGGAATGAACCGCCAACTTATCCAGCATTTGTTTTACACAGCGGATGCCCTTCCAGCCGCAACCCATCTCTGGGAAACATCCATACACACTCATTCACACACATACACTTTGGACAATTTAGCCTACCCAATTCACCTGTACTGCATGTCTTTGGACTGTGGGGGAAACCGGAGCACCTGGAGGAAACCCACGCGAACGCAGAGAGAACATGCAAACTCCACACAGAAACGCCAACTGACCCAGCTGAGGCTAGAACCAGCGACCTTCTTGCTGTGAGGCGACAGCACTCTACCTACTGCGCCACTGCGTTGCCCCTTGTTTTTTTTTTAGACAACTTAATTGTTTTATGTTCAACAAAAATGTTTTATTAAGTAAGTTTACTTCATAGATTTGTGGGGCGGCACAGTGGCTTAGTGGTTAGCACTGTCACCTCACAGCAAGAATGGTTTGAGTCCCAGCTGGCATGTCTGTGTGAAGTTTGCATGTTCTAATGTTCGCATGGGTTTCCACCTGGTGCTCTGGTATCCTCCACAGTCTTAAGACATGCGCTATAGGTGAATTGGATTAACTAAATTGGCTGTAGTGTGTGTGTGAATGTGAGTGTGTTTGGATGTTTTCCAGGACTGGGTTGTGGCTGGAAGGGCATCAGCTACGTAAAACATATGCCGGATAAGTTGGCGGTTCATTCCACTGTGGTGACCTCTGATATGAATGAATGAATCATCAATTTGTATTGGGACAACATGAAGTAATTGTGTGGAATCCAGCATTTTTTTTTTTCAGTGTACTAGGTTTATTGCATAAATAATTCTTATTTTTGGACCTAAACATGCTCACGCATTTTGCATACACACATTTAAAGTATTAAAGTAGAAGTGTTACTACACATCTGACCTGAGATTCAGAGTTTGGTGTGGTAAAACAGCTCAATAGTACTATCTACTGTGTACGCTAACAAAATACCCTCTGTGCTATGTTTCATGTAAACATACAAAAGTTGAGACATGGAACATCCCAATACTTACGAAATGTCTATTGGAGAAAACTTGACACTGAGTTATTTTTATTTTTGCTGCACTTTTTTGGGGAGTTTTCAGCAGATGTATTAAACTGTATTAAAAAGATCCCCACTAAGGCCCTTGGCCATTACCCTTTGTCCCAATTCTCTTTAGCGTGAAGGTGTAGGACTAGAGGGAAGGGTTAGATAGCCCTTGAAACAGATGTTTTAGGGTCACACTTGAAACCAAGGGGTAAGAAAATTTCCCAGAGTACACCATGTACAACGGCAGCATGGCTGCACACGAAAGTCAGGAGATCCACAAATGAGTATTTTTTTGTTATTATTACAAAGTTTTACAACAAACAAGCATATGTTTTAGTATAGTCATAACTGTGTTCATGTTTTACCGCCATGCTTTTAAAAAAGATTTTAATAAAATGTTCAAATTCGATATCTATAATCTATAATATTAACTCTTGTATTGTAGTCCCGCAACATACGTTTACATCTGTCACTCTATGACACTCGAATACCCTGTCAGTCTAGTGGCTAGGAATTAGCTTTTTACAGTGTCTGGTGTAATGTTAATGCAGTTTTCTGATTGTATGTGTTCTGTATTTTGTGAGTGTTCTGATTTCATGAATATGGCCATGGTGTAAATACACAGTACAGTTACGAGCTTTTTGCCACATTATATCGTTATGATAACATGATATCGTTGCCTACAGTGATTTCCTGAAGATAAATACCAAAAAATAATGCAACTGGAATAACTACAGCAGTCGCCATCGTCAATCTTATATGAAGTAAGAGCTTGCGATGACATATGATGATGTGTGCATGTGTTGTAATGGTGTCCCATTTCTTAGGGGTACATTTTGAAGCCCTTCCCACTTCACAATGTGTTTCAATGGCCAATTCCCTTTGGGGTAGGGGTAAAAAAGTAGAATTGGGATTAAGCCTAAATTTGGTCAGTGTAATATAGGCCTTTGTGAAGAGTTTTCATTGAAGGGCATGTCCATTGCAGCCTGACAAAGTCCAGTGTTTACTAAGGAATAAGTTGTTATATCTCAGACATGCAATGTCCAGTCTGCCCTAAACTTCACATGTTCGATAAAAGTTCTCATTAGAAGACATCTTTAAGTCAATATTTAGTTATAATCATAGTGTCACCTTGTGGCAACAGGAAATGTCAAAGAGCCCTTGCAGATTTAATTGTAATTGTGATTACATTTTGTGTGATTTGAAAAGAAAATGTTTCATAATGTGCTTGGATGTCAACCTTAAAAGATACTGTATTATTAAGTTTAGCAATCTTTGTTAGTTTTTTCTTCTTCTCATATTTGAGATGTGGTCTCATTATGAGTCACAAAGAGAGACTTTCTTAATTGCTTGTGAATTCCAGCAGAGAGGATGCATGTTCTTTTGTGCAGCGTTTATCACATCTGAAATGCTCGTAATAAAGCACAGGTTGAAAAGAGTTTTGATTAGTGTCACAGAAAAATCACCTCAAAGCATAACACTCCATTTGTTTGTGCTCTAGAAACTCTGTCCCCCAAACCTCCTCTAGCCCGATGACTCATAATAATTGAGTTGATTATAGCTGCTTTCTTTTATTTTTCTGCATATAGAGGCAAGCAAACAAGCTTTTAGTCTGCCAATTTTGGTTAAAAAAAACATTTCCATTGGAAAATATCTGTTTTTAATAACATTCAGCTTTTTGTCCAGGTGCTGTGACAGACTATCAATATGCATTTGATCGCAGGATTAAATGCAGACATATTGCAGACAGGATAGACTCTGCAAGGAAAGCTAATATGGGTTTCCTCCAGATGAGTTCATGGCCTATGGAAAGGATGCTCACCACCTGGAGCTGGCATACGGCCTGTCACCCAGAAGAGTAGGGTGGATATCGTGTAGAGCAGTGGGTCACTGGGGCCAGCAGCTGTGTGGCCGGCCTCTTTCTTCATCAACAAATCTCTCTTTAATTAGCTCACCTAGTGCCCTTTCCCCAGACGAGCACCCAAACACAAAGTCTTTCATCAAATCTCCCCACAGTTGCTCTCCTTCTCCCATTGGGATCTCCAGGATCTCACCTGCATCTGAGCCTGAGGCTTAATGGAAAAGTCATCATAACGCTAATTAAATAGCCTTTCACAGTGTGTGGCACATATCGAGTTGAGCTGCTGACTCTGAGCCACTGAACATGTGGAATGAGTTTGAATGATTGACACTATTGTGATTAATATTTCAGGTCTTATCTTGAACTCATAAATGGATAGTTCACTCAAATATATGACAATTAAGTCATCATTTACTCAACCTCATGGGAAGATAACTAATATCACATGAGCAATGAGTGATCTTTAATAGCTTGAGTTGAATTGAAAGCATTATTGATTTTATACAACATTCCGGTCAATAAAATAATTTGGATTTTCAATTTTAATGAAAATATTACATATTACATACATATAATGAAAATATAAAGCCACAGCATAAACTATTTGAAATTCTGGTTAGCGCACAGTCAGCCGATTTGAATGTTATCACTCAATTGAATGGCCATTGTCAGTGGTTATCAGCTGGTAGATATAGGCAAGTAGGGGCCTTCTGTGCCTACTGGTAGGCTCAAAAGTCTGTTATCATCCATCCACATGGTTAATCAGCTATAGATCACATACGGCTGCGACCGGAAGTTAACAAGAATTTTTTATATTATTTATTACATTTCCCATTAATTGTTTTTTATTAATGTCTACCCCTACCCCAACCCTAAACCCAACCGTCACAGTAATGTAAAAACAGATCTGGATCTGGCGTGTTCTCTATTAGTATAGCTGATTAACCATGTGGATGGATGATAACAACATTCTAAGCCTACCAGTAGGCGCAGAAGGCCCCTACTGGCCCAAATCTATCAGCTGATAACCACTGATAACAGCCATTCAATCAAGTGATAACATTCGAAGCGTATGACACAGTAGTGTTTTATTTCTAAATGAATCTGCATTTTGAATGAATAAATAAATGCAACATATATGAACACACACACACACACCCTTACAGACTTCAATATGTTACTAATTACAGAAAAACTACACACAGCATACATTTAGTCTTTATTTAAGTTCAAAAACAACACGCAGCATACAGTATAGCCCACAGTCAGTGCAAACCTCTCATTTGTATCTTTAATCTTCACCAGCACTTGTAACCTCTTGTTAGAAAGTAATTCCGTCATTCTGAGTTCATAATAGTCCAAAAGGCAATGATAATAGTTAAACATGGAAGTTTGTTCATGGTTTAGGTTGCTGAAAGGATCATTTGCTCCTTTGTTTTTTCCGTCTTCTCCTTCACTCTCGCGTTTGTCCTTTTCTGAAAGGATCAGATGTCAGAAGCACTTCGATAATCACGCGCACGTTATTATCATCAGCTCAAGAAGTTCGTTATTGCAAATATAGACACGCGGCGAGCTCACTGGAGAAAGTGAAACCGCTCGCACTTTTAGACGGCCAACAACAGCAGGACACGGCAGATTTTATTCTTCTTACCAAACATTTAAAAGTGAATCAATACTCTCTCTTTTATCTCAACATGTTCCCACATGGTCAAAATTTACTGGTATTGCAATACTTGTCAGGCCATCTGATGCCCACAATGTATAGAATACAAAGCACACACACACACAGATTTTAATAACCCATCTTGGGTGTTTGTTTTTGTGTGTTCATAAATATCTCTTTAATTGCCTAAGCAAACAGGCTGATCTCAATGATACTATATACCTATAATTGTATATTATAGAGCATTTTAAAATCAAAACCTGTAATTAACTACACTCTTAGCCCATTATGCATTTCAGTTTACTCATAAGCATAGACTCACAGGTGTTAGAATAACCCTTCTCTCTGACAGACTATTACCAACTGCCACAGGTCACAAAGCATGTTTGAGATTTCATACATAAAGAGCAGCATTCAGCTCGTGCTAGATTGAGTCTGTCTCAAGAAGCAGTACAGTGTACAGTTGGGCAGGAGTCCTGCGTGGTGCAGTTTGAGAACCCAGAATAAATGTGTTGCTGGGGAGTCATGCAGCATGTCTCTTAGACCCCAGGGGACTGCAGATATTCAGGCAAATGCACTTGCTATTCATCGGAGAATGGACAAAGACAAAGCAATCGCCACCTGTGAAGATTGCCTGTGCTCCTCACTGAGCAGCAGTTCTCAAGTGACTCAGAAAAGCCACAGTCTGTTTCTCCATCCACCAGCCGAGCTCTGCTGCCCGCAGGCTGCCATATGTGCTCCTGCCATGACTGGCATTTAATTACAAATTAGACATTTTCTGTCACCGCAGACGGATGAATGATAGAAAGAAATGGGATAAATGGTCAGGATGCAAGAGGAAACTTTATGTGCTTGTTAGTGCTTTGCAGTCTGAAATCGCTCACTTGTTCACTGTGTGACGAGTGAATGGAAGGATGTGAGAAATTCTGAAACTTTAGATAAAGAACTTTTAAATATTCCGTACTTTAGAATTTAATAGCTGACGAGTAGACTTGACTTTGTAATTATACCTTCCTAATTGTGTTTATAAACTGTATATAACCATAAATCATTAAAAACTCATAGCAAAGACACTTTTAAAAAGTCAATAAGCCTATGTTAACGTATACGCTCTGTTATTTTTGTAATATATTTATAAATCCTTTTTAAAAGCTTATTTTTTATGGATAAATAAGCACATGCATTTAGCACCTTCGTCTGACCATTAAAATGTAAAGAATATTTTTTTTCTAGTTTATTTTTCAATACTGAATACAATTCATTTATGGCTGCTCCTCATGACTTTTACTGCATTAAAATTAAGCTCGGCATACAATGGGTAATGACGTTAATATGGTAGCTGTTTATCATTTCATGTTAATGCCATTGGTTAAGTTAATTTACACTGTTATACTGCGTGCTATTTCAAGGGGAATTCAGTAAAAGGCATCATGTCAGGGGGAAACATATAAGGTGTATAATAACAACTGCAGGCTGTTATTCCTGACCCTGTTTTGATGTAATCTAAATCGAGTCAAGAAGTCAAGTCTGAAACACCTGGAATCGAGCACCTGTAGTGCTTGCCATTATTTTATGGACCTGTTTATGTTAGCTATCTGAAAAAGTAGGGAAATGAATAGGAAACTGATGCTTGGTTTTCACTGTGGGCAACATGAAAGACTCTCAGCAGTCATAGATACCCAAAACTCTTCCTATTTAAATTAGACGTGCTTTCTGCCAATCTCCCAGCTTTAATTCTCACATTTATTATAAACATTTCCAAACAGCGGCTGTTTGTGGTCTGTTAATATGGCATGATGTCATGCAACATTATGGTCTCTGTAAATATACCACCCACCACTTGAACTGAGGCACATTGCTTCATTGTAACCAGAAAAATATTCAGTATTTTTGCTATAGAGTTTAGAGTTCTCTAAACATCATTAAAATAAAATAAAAATAGATAAAATATTTTTAAACATCAGCTAGATGCCATGGAAACACATTTTAATTGATTTATATAAAACTAAAAAAACTAAAACGAGAAGAAAAATGTTATCTACTGTATGCATATGTGTACTGTATATATAAATCCTATACTTGATGAGCTGGTTGCCACAAAAATAAAGAACTAAAATTTAAATACAAATACCATTTAAACTTAAATACAGTAAACAGAAATACAAACATAGGGATCATTTTAGGGTTAATCAAATCAATAATGTTGTTAGCACTATTAACTACCGATACTCAATTCCATTTGTAAGAGCAACAAATAATAACTTGGCTTCTAGTTGATCAAAAAGTGGAAGGTAGATTTTTTCAATGAATCATCTGTTAAACTGCATCCCAATCATCACAAATACTGCAGAAGACCCATTGGAACCCACATGGACCCAAGAATCTCACAGAAATCAGTCAAGTTTAGTAAAGGAAAAAACATGGTTTGGGGTTACATTTAATATGAGGGCATGCGAGAGATCTGCAGAGTGGATGGCAACATCAACAGTCTGAGGTATCAAGACATTTGTGCTGCCCGTTACATTACAAGCCACAGGAGAGGGCAAATTCTTTAGCAGGATAGCGCTCCTCATACTTCAGCCTCCAAATCAAAGTTCCTGAAAGCAAAGAAGGTCAAGGTACTCCAGCATTGGCCAGCCCAGTCACCAGACATGAACATTATTGAGCATGTCTGGGGTAAGATGGAGGAGGCATTGAAGATAAATCCAAAAAATCTTGATGATCTCTGGGAGTTCTGCAAGAACATTTTCTTTGCCATTCCAGATGACTTTATTAATAAGTTATTTGAGTCATTGCAGTGATGTATGGATGTATTCCTCCAAGCTCATGGGAGTCATACACAATATTAATTCTTTTTCCACTGCACCATGACTTTATATTCTATACTGTACATTATTTCTGTTAGCAAAGACAGACCTTACTGTTTTAATTAAATAATTAAAAATCAAGGCATGATCATACTTTATTTTTGTAAAATAAACCTAATCTAGAGGTCTTTGCCTTTCATATGAGCCACTTCTGAAGCCAAATGATCAACTAGAAGTCAGGTTATTATCTGTTGTTCCTAAAACTTAGGTTAGGATAGCATCACACAAAGTGTATATTTAAAACTAAAGATAAAGTGTTTGTGTTTTAAACACAAATATGACTAAAGTGTATATAAAATTACATGTTCAATTGTCAGGTAGTCATTAGGTAAGATTTAATTTTTTTCAACTCTTTTTTTTTTATAGCTGGAGGCTGCTCTTCATAATCCTGTTCAGTGTGCTTTACTCGGTTTCTCAGCGGCAAGCACCTCACTTCCTCAAGGCTACCTGTGGGTAAGTAGAAACAGATATGCACAAATATTATCATACGCACATGTATGCATCAGAGATTCAAGATTCTTCGCCTTGATGCAGGTTTTAATGCTTGCTGGTTCAAAATTACACTACTTTTTCTTTTTTCTTCTGCCAAAATAAACAGGTTTTCATAACAAGCCCTGTGAAATCACCTTTAAAAGTTTCACACAGTAGTCTCATTCTCCTCCCTCCTTTGGTGCAGTGGGCAATTTATCACATAATCCCCCAAAGCAGGGGGATAAATCCAATTGGAGCCTTGGTTGGACACAAAAGGACGCCCTTGCCTGTGTCTTTGAGTTAATTGTTTTTGTGGTTATTCTAAAGAGCACTGAAGGTGGACTTATGTGGATTTAAAAGATACAAGAGCCATTCAGGGAAATTATATCTGGCCGGATTAGGGGCCTCTTTCTGGTGCCAAAAGTCCTTGTGTATTTCATATCCGAAATATAATTTCCTCGACATCTGATCCTGAATCCAAATCTCAGCAGCTTAAATTGCAGGGGTCAGTTTTTTAATACATCTCAGTGCATCCATTTAGTCTCAGCAGGGCTGCCAGTGTTTCTCATTAGATGTGTTAAAATGTGCTATTATGCAACATTTGTAAACTTAGTTTCCCTGCTTTTGGAGCTGTGCTTTGAATTTTTGCCTTTTCTCCAGAAACTCTATGTAAAAGCCAAGTAGCCTTCGTCTGCTGGGAAGAAATGGTTATTTGATTTTACAAAGTTTGCAAAGGTTACAGATGTCAACTCTTTGAAAAATGCACTCAGACTTTTATTTGAGGCTCTTAGTAGCAAGTAAGCTAGTATTTATGGTTTGCTTTCTGAGTTGCGGTTGTGAAATAATCTATATTTATTACTTTTGGGCCGTCTGAAATTCAGATCCCAGGTCTACTCGTGCTTCCACCGTTGTACTTGGTCTGTTTTTGTGGTTGCAGTGATTTCAGACAAACCTCAGGTTGTTTTAGCTGACAGCTCTGACTAGACTTTTCCTGCAAGTCTGCCTGTACAAGCCTATAGCGGGGTTAAAGAAACCCCTAAAGCAATCAACACCTCTTCCGCTTATAGCAGGTGTCATTTTGTCGGTGAACTCGGCTGGACTGAGAGATGCGAGAAGAGAGGAAATGATTCAGTCGCTTGCTATTTCCCAAACTTTTAAGTCACTGATAACACATCATCATCACAACAGGCAGTTTTCACTGCTAGCGTTCCAAATGAGCAGTGACAGTAATCAGATCACTCGAAGATGGGCTGCTGGGATTTCTCTCATGGCTTAGATCAAAATAATGACTTTGTTTCCAGTCAGTCCAAGACAGTAAGCCAGCCAGTCAACCGCCAAATTCACTCTTCTTAGCTTCTTCACCTCAAAAAGCTCAGGCCTAGTTATTGATTGCTGCCCTGTGTTCATAATGTAATTCCTAGGATTATGAAGTTAATTGGTAATTATAATAGTAGATAGTTTGTTTGATGCCAGCAGCATGTCTATGTACTGTACATCTACACTCACCGGCCACTTTGTTAGGTACACCTGTCCAACTGCTTGTTAACACAAATTGGAGATTCGCATGTGCAGCTGACAAATCTGCTGACAAATCTGCAGCAACTGCGTGATGCTATCATGTCAATATGGACTAAAATCTCAGGAATATTTCCAGTACCTTGCTGAATATATGTCACGAAGGATTAAGACAGTTCTGAAGGCAAAAGTGGGTCCAACCTGGTACTATAAAGATGTAACTAATAAAGTGGCCGGTGAGTGTATATTTATTAATAATAATTTGATGACAAGATGACATCCAAGCTCTCGACCTGCAAAAGGGGACAAATTATATTATTATCAATTTCTATGTTAAAATTATCAGATTTTTCTAAAACACTTTTAGTCCCAATGAGAAGGGCTTCACTTTTATCATTATTTAATTTGACAAATTTAACTGAAAGCCAATTTTTAATTTCAGCTTAACATCTGGTCAAGGGGCAAAAAAACTGGAGGGTTTGGTGGACAGGTAGAGTTGAGTGTCATCAGCCTAGCAGTGAAATCGTATATTGTATTTTTTATATCAGTATATCTATATAACTATTGCTCTGCTATATCTATTCGTCTGTCTATGTGCACACACAGAAAGGGATTGATGCACAAGCATAACTTGTTAATGAAACATTTATTTCAAGTATAAATTATTAATTACTATTGATAGAATGAAACTTTTTGTGTGTATTTTGTTTATTCAATTGTGTATTAAAATACATTTCTAGAATTTTCTAGAATTAAGATGCTCTTGGCTAGATTTGTACATAAAAAACCCTAATTTAAAAGATATAGGCTGCTTTTGACCTGGTGATTAATGGAAATGAAAGCGCAAGCATGATTGAGCAAAGCTGCAATTGTAATGAACATCTTGTCAGGGAAACGCGATGTGATCTGTAGTAAATCTCCAGAGGGCACTCTCACAAAAACTCTCACAAAGAAACCCAGAAAATCCTCATTTTATTCAATACTCGCTTTATTTAATTGAGTGTGATTATTAAACTCACAATAGTGATTTGATGTCGTTATTGGCCCATGAAAATTTCCTGCTTGTTGTCAAACTATTTCATAACTGTAACAGGATGTAATTCGATGATAACTTTATGTTAAAACATCTGCCATAGAATTGTTAATCAATATGTGGACCTTTTTGGATTTTTTGGAAGCTATGGAAATTAAAAATGTAAAACATGACATATGTTAGGACCATTGTTATTGTTTACATCCCTCAAAATGGTCTATACAGAATCAACACTTTAACATAATAATTTTAAACATAACTTCAACGCTGAAGTTATGAACTGGATTTAGAGTGAAACCATGTTATTTTATGTGCTAATTTTGCATGCAGAATTTACTACACAAAGCTCTTTATTAAATAGCTGTCATTATCAAAGAACGATTATCATTATTGATGATTAAATTGACTTTGATTTTAAAACTGATTGTTGTGTTGCTTGTCTGTGAACTACGGCTCTGTGTTTACATCTTGACTAAATTTGCATGAAAGCCATCTTTGATTAATCACCCAGTGCTATCCTAAATACACAGTTATGATAGGTTTGGAGGCCTATATTTTAACATCCATAGACAACATCCAAATAATATTGTATTCAGAAAATATATGGGTAATTTGAATTTAAAAACATGAATATTATCACAAATGAAACACGATACACAGAGGATAAAGCAATAGTGACACATGATAAAAACATTGTTGCTCACACTGTTGAGATATTACTGTAAAGCCTTGAACTGTGTCTTGTTTAAAAATAATTTGCCTGTCAATTGAAGCAAACATAGAAGCAGTGTCTTTCTTACACAATCTGGAAAACGTTGTCCTAATGTTAATATGTGTTTATATGAGACGTGAGTGGTGTAATATGACAAAAAATAATAGGTCTTATTATAATCATAGATTCTGTCTAGACTGGATGCAAAGTGGCATAATGCAGCAAATCCCTTAAGATTAACTTATCCAATTCTGATGTGCTCCGTGCACTTCTGACATGAAGAAGAAAAGACAAATGTTTGAATTTGTCCATGTGTACAAATAAACAGATGAAGTCTTTCTCCCCAGACTAACTTTGCTCCCTTTAGACTCTTAGTCAATTTTAGCCTAATTAATGCTCTGTTGCCCAGAGCATTGGCTGTGGGGCTGGTTTTCACGGTTTTCCAGCCAGAAAAACAAAGATGCATCCAGGGCATGTTTCCAGATATCCACTCCTCCAAACAAGTACTGATGAGTTTGCTGGGGAACTAGAATTCCAGTAGGGGTAGATCATTGTGGATTTACGCCTGTGTGAGAAAGCAGGAGAATAAGGGCCCGCTGGAGGTTGTGGCTGAGTAGAAAAAAATGTGGGGGGATTCAGTAATTTTCCAAGCCTCTTGCTGAAAGATAAGTAATGACTATCTCCCGCTGCGCTGCCGCAACAGGCCGTTATTTGTGCTGCCTCACCCACGAGACCTTGGTCGTCCAGATTCTCTGCCTTGATACAAATCAGACAAATGATTGCATGCAAATTAGAGGGGAACTGTAAGGCTAAAGACTATATTTAGCCAGGTCATATTGCGCACACAACATGACTCAGAATAAGAATTAATCTCTGCTGTCCAGCAGCATCCCTCCTATTCGGCTGTTGTTTTCCTGTTCTTTGCTTGGGATTACAGCCCCAGTCTCTTACTATCCAGAGGTAATCATAAATGATGGGCCCTAAACAAGGGCCATTTATAATGAGGCCAGCAGACTCTCTGTAATACTCTTTCCCTTTATCTCCCTCGGTTAAACCACCTCTCGAAGGCTTTTTTTGTATGGATTTTGTAATTGGAGCAGTTTAGTGCCGCACAAGAAGAGATGAGCCAATTTGTGTGGCGGGCATGATGGGATGCTGATCAGTTCGTTTAATTTCTAATAGCAAGCGAGTTGCTTTCCTTGCATAATGCATGATCGACTAACCATGGGAGAGACTTTGCAGCCGTGCAGGGGTGAAGACAAACACTATTTTTCTCGAACGGGGGGGATTATTAATTTATGATGCAATGCAATCCCAATGTGTTACAAGAGTCTGCATTTTAAAGCAAGTCGGTAGGAAAATGGATGGGTGCAGAACCTAGATCAATTGTTGAGGCCAGGCACCAGGGGATGGATTTATGAGCAGCACTGTGCTGAAGTCTTATTCTGTCAACTACATGTAATTTCACCAAGGATCGAGTTTGTCATCTCAGTCTCTGTCTTAAGAAGGCGATCAATCATCAGCCCAAAGGAAACCCTCCATTGTCAAACAGCTCAGCTTCTTTCAAAAGACATCTCTCCACCCCACCTTTTCCTCTGCTTCTGCGATGAAAAGATCCCTGGAGTTTCAAAAAAAGATGTTTGAAGTTCTCAGGCTGATGCTGGGAATGCATTAGGGGTGATAGCGCATGCATTTTAGAGGCTTTATCAAGTGGAAGACTATGAGTTAGATTTTTACGAGATATGTGATTTTAACTTTCCTGTTTTTTGTGAAATTGAAATTGACAAGAATAAAATAACAGGGTTGAAAAACATTAAAGTACACAGGAAGTGAAAGAGAGTTTTCTGCTGTTTGGAAATTTCCCCCGTCTGGTTCTTGGAACTGGAAGTGAAAGCACAAAGCCGGGAAAATGTTTGAAAGTGGCAGAACAACAAAAAGATCCTTGCATTCCTCTGCTATTTTCATTCTCTACCTGTACAGTCATAGACATGAGAGCAGTTTTGGTTGGATGACTGCCCATAATAGTGGTGCCCTTGCTCTGTTTTTGCAGGTAGCCAGTGGAGCTGATTCCACTCAAGGCCAGGTGGACATCTTCTCCTTGAACAGACCCACACCTCGGCCTGTAAAATCCCTCCAGATGAGAGCTCAAGTGAGGTGTCTGGAGTATGTGCCTGAGCCCAGCCCATCAGTGGATGCGGAAACCAGCCTGCACAGCTCTGCTGAAGTTGGAAATACTATCTGTGTAGGACTTGATGATGGCAGGTAATATAGACTGTGTAAAATGTGCAATATGATTCTCAGTGGAATTATAAAATACTTATTAAATCTGGTTAAAATTAACTATATTAACACCAGTGTTGGGCAGTAGCATCGCTACACGTAGCAATGCTACTAGCTTAACTACATTTCTCAGTAGCGTGGCAGTAGAATCACTACTTTCTACATCAATTAGCTTTTCAGTAGAGAAGCTATTGTCTTAAGCAAGTAGCGCAGTAGTGTCCACACAAGCTACATTTACAGATCACGGATCATTAAGTGACGCCACCGACATTCACGGAGCTGATGAAAGTAAATCCGAAAATGTCGAATTCTTTTTCTTCGTATTTTACGGTGGTTGAAAGCAAACTTTGTTTGATGAAATTTGCTTGATGAAAAGATGACTGTAGAGCAGAGATGCCCAAACTAGGGCCCACGGGCCAAAGTTGGCCCATGGTAACCTTTGATTTGACCCACCATCCCATCTGAGAAGAAAGGGAGAATGATGGGGATGGTTTATTTGGTTGTTTTAATGTTAAAAGCTAACTGAAATTAAATGTTTCAGTTAAATGGTGTAAATTAATCAGATTTTGTTTAAATGTACACACTTTCACCTGACAATGCAGACACGTTGGTGAGCAAATCGTGTCAAAGGCTGATTCTGTTTGACTAATGAATTCAGCATTGAACTCCACTCTGTTATAAATGTGATTGTTTATGTTTCTGTTGCAATAAGTTATCATTTAAATAAGTTGTACTTAAATAAATCAGGAAATTACCCATGGCAACTTTAATGTAATGTAGTTTGGTATATTTACCTTCGGCCCAAGGCTCTCAATGATATTTGGTTTTTGGCCCTTCATATGAAAAGGTTTGGGCACCCCTGCTGTAGAGGAATTATTTCTGAAGCAGGACTATACCTCGAAGTACATGTCTTAAAATGAATTCTGATGCTGTGCTCTTGTTAGAGTTAAAGTGGTTTTACATTTATAGTTTGTTCTGCACATTTGCCCAAGTGAATTTACATAAAACATATTAGTAGTTAGTTGTTTGATGTAAATACAGTATTTAAAATATTTAAAATACTATTGTGTTTTTGAACAATACTATAGGGAATAATACTGCATTAATTAATTAACAGAGTTGTAAATATTATATACTATAATACACTTTCCTTTATTTTTCCATTTACTATACATTGCTATAGTATTTTCAATGTGCAACACATTTCATTTCTTGAAATTTTAGTTTTTGCTGTCTTGTAAAATTTGTTTCTGTTTGGAAAAGCATATTCATTTATTAATTGCAGTAAATAACTGAATTTAACAATTATGCTGCATGTTTCATTGGCAGTTTTATCGAT
Source organism: Danio kyathit (assembly GCA_903798195.1). Taxonomy (NCBI): domain Eukaryota; kingdom Metazoa; phylum Chordata; class Actinopteri; order Cypriniformes; family Danionidae; genus Danio; species Danio kyathit. Next base: position 33,551,123 of record LR812529.1, on the reverse strand, counting down.
CACTAAGACAGAACTTACTTAAATTGAAGTTGCTTCAATTTTAAAATGAAAAAATAAATAAATAAAAAGCTTAGATGTAGCTAAGCTACTTTTGCCATGCAGCTTTTAGCTTAGCTCGCTACATTTCCCAGGGGATAGCCTTTAGTGTAGTTAAGTTACATTTTAAGTAGAGTAACACATAGCTTAGCTCACTGCATTTTCCAAGTAGCTTGCCCAACACCGAATAACACTAATAGTTAAAACACTATATTAGGTATAATAAAAATAGAAAATCTCCTTTAAAAATGTCCAAATTCCAATCTTAGAAATGCACATTATATAATGCAAATTACTTTTTGTTGAAACCTGTATTATTTGAACATTAATGTGATTGGATGTTTTCATAAATGTGTCAATATGCTACCAATATGGTTTCACTATTATCTGCAAGTCTTAAAAGTCTTAAATTGGATTTTGAAATCTAACGTTGGTTTTACAGAGCCAAGTTAAAGTAGCTCTGAGAAAGCTAGACCCACCAAAGCCTTTGGTATCTGAGGTATTGATGTTGCTTACTTCTACAGTATGTAAATGAAATGCCACATCAATGCTGCCTTATTTTCCTGTCAGCTCTCATGGCGGTGTGTGAGAGTGAAGTGGTAGCCAAGACTAATAGCCTAATAGTTGTTTGTTTTGAGGACACATCTAGCAATAAGGCAAACGAGAGAGGTAAAAGCCTTTTAATCAGATTTAAGGCGCTATTACAGACATTGCAGTGTACACAAATTTAAGGAACAGGTGACTACTGTGCTCAGTAGGCTAATAAGAGGTTTAATGACTTTAGAGTCATTTAGTTTTAATGTAAAGAACAAACACTATAATTGTATTGGACATCTATATAATTGTAGGACATCATGATTGCAGATAGTACATAAAGTCAATTCCACATACACGTACATATACAGTACATCCGGAAAGTATTCATGGCGCTTCACTTTTTCCACATTTTTTTTGTTACAGCCTTATTCCAAAAGGGATTCATTTCATTTATTTCCTCAAAATTCTACACACAAGATCCCATAATGACAATGTGAAAAAAAAGATTTTTTGAAATTGTTGCAAATTTATTAAAAATAAAAAACCTGAAAAATCACATGTACATACGTATTCACAACCTTTGCCATGAAGCTCTAAATTGAGCTGAGGTACATTCTGTTTTCACTGATCATTCTTGAGAGCTTATGTGGAGTTCATCTGTGGTAAATTTAGTTGATTGGACATGATTTGAAAAGGCACACACGTGTCTATATAAGGTCCCAGGGATGACAGTGCATGTCGAAGCACAAACCAAGCATGAAGGAATTGTCTGTAGACCTCCGAGACAGGATTGTCTTGAGGCACAAGGCTGGGTAAGGTTACAGAAAAAATTGCTGCTCTGAAAGTTCCAATGAGCATAGTGGCCTCCATCATCCATAAGATGAGAGCTGGCCGGCCATCTAAGCTGAGTGATCAGGGGAGAAGGAACTTAGTCAGGGAGTTGATCAATTACCCAATGGTCACTCTGTCTGAGCTCCAGCGTTCTTCTGTGAAGAGAGGAGAACCTTACAGAAAGACAACCATCTGTGCAGCAATCCACCAATCAGGCCTGTATGGTAGAATGGCCAGACAGAAGCCACTCCCTACCTGGAATTTGCCAAAAGGCATCTGAAGGACTCTCAGACCATAAGAAACAAAATTCTCTGTTCTGATGAGGCTAAAATTGAACTCTTTGGAGTGAATGCCAGGCGTTACGTTTGGAGAAAACCAGGCACCGCTCATCACCAGGCTAATACCATCCCTACAGTGAAGCATGGTGATGCAGCATCATGCTGTGGGGATGTTTTTCAGCAGCAGGAACTGGAAGACTAGTCAGGATAGAGAGAAAGATGAATGCAGCAATGTACAGAGACATCCTGAATAAAAACCTGCTTCAGAGTGCTCTCGACCTCAGACTGGGGCGACGATTCATCTTCCAGCAGGACAATGACCCAAAGCACACTGCCAAAATATCAATGGAGTGGCTTCACAACAACTCCGTCAATGTCCTTGAGTGCCCCAGCCAGAGCCCAGACCCAAATCCTATTAAACATCTCTGGAGAGATCTGAAAACGGCTGTACACCGTTGCTTCCCATCCAACCTGATAGAGCTTGAGACGTACGGCAAAGAGGAATGGGCAAAAATTCCCAAAGACAGATGTGCCAAGCTTGTGGCCTCATATTCAAAAAGACTTGAGGCTGTAATTGCTGCCAAAGGTGCATCAACAAAGTATTGAGCAAAGGTTGTGAATACTTATGTACATGTGATTTTTCAGGTTTTTTATTTGTAATAAATTTGCAACAATTTCAAAAAACTATTTTTTCACATTGTCATTATGGGGTATTGTGTGGAGAATTTTGAGGAAATAAATGAATTTAATCCATTTTGGAATAAGACTGTAACATAAAAAATTTGGAAAAATTGAAGCGCTATGAATACTTTACGGATGCGCTGTACTACTAAAAAATCTAAATCTACAGTAAATATATGTATAGGTCCCAATCCAAATGGTTTTCAAGGACAACATTTAGCACAACAGATTGTTTTTACATACATTTCATTATGCTCATAATATGTATAAAATGCGCATTTCATAATACATGTGCAACTGCATGTAGACTAGGCCTGTGATACCAATTCAGATGCAGTCTTTGTAGCATTAAAATAGTGTAAGTTATTATCTTGTTAAAAACTTTTGAGCTCAGTGTTGCTTTGTGGGTGAAAAAAAAATGAGGTGCGGTCCTTTTGGCAGAAATTAAACGGATTCCTCTCTTAAAATCACTGATTTTCTGAGCAAATTTAATCATTTGTGAAGGTTGAGAAGAACAATGGGTATTCACAGACATTCTCTATGCAAATGAAAGGAACTGATTAGCTTCAGAGAAACTAAATTTCCCCCTTTAAAAGATCATTACACAATATAACGGCAAATACACAGTTGGAAATAAGGCTTTGGCTTTCTTTTCTCCATTTTACAATTATACTTCCTCCATAGATGTCCTTACAGTATATCTTTAATGTGTTTCTCTCTCAAAGCATCCTGGTGTATGGCAGTATGGACACAGCTGCCCAGTGTCTTGTGACTCTTCGTAACCCTGAGGGCTGTCCAGTTTTGTGTCTCAAACATTGCAATAACGTCCTGTTTGCTGGCCTGCGGGATGGAAAGCTCATGGTGTATGAGAGACATCACAGAGGTATGAGTTACATAACGCTTGATGTCTCATTATATTTTTTGTGGAGCTTGCTATCGTCTCTTTCATATCCTACAGTACATTCATTCTGCTTTCAAATGCATCTAACTTTTGAGTTGGTTGTCATGCATTCAAGTTGGAAATACAATGCAGAATAAAAAACAACCTGAAAAAAATGAGGCAGAGTGAAGGTTGATCTTTGCTTATGTAAAATTCAGTGTAAAAATGTAATCCTGCATGAAGGTCAGCCAAATTATGCCTTATCAGAGTAGTTGTAATTGCTGTTTATATGCATTTGAGACATCTGTGATCAGCATCAAACTGCCTGTGCCACGTTTACAGTGTAAATTTGGAATTTAATAACTTTTAAAGCATTTTTATATTTATAACTTTTAAATTAGTGGCTAATTTGTGAGAATTTATAGGATATCATTCATACATTTGAGCAGTGTTGGGGGTAACACATTACAAATAATACATTTACATAATAATATTCCTTTTCTAAGTAACGAGTAAAGTAACACATTACTTAAAAAAAAGTAATATTATTTGAATTACTTTTTAAAATAAATAATTTGCTTTTAAAAAATTATTTGCTGAATAAAAACATTTGTGCAATGCACTCAATGAGGCAATGAGCTCCAGACAGGCAGAAACCAAGATGGCAGAGTCATACATTTCTGTGATGGAAGTATTCTCATTATTTTGAACACATGAAAGAAAAGGGGATTGTCTTAATGGACAGTGATTTTACTCAACTAATAAGACAATAAAAATAATAATAAAAATAATAATAATAATAATAATAGGAGAAGCACGGTGGTGCAGTTTGCATGTTCTCCCCGTGTTCACGTGGGTTTCCTCCGGGTGCTCCGGTTTCCTCCACAAGTCCAAAAACATGCACGACAGGTGAATTGGGTAAGTTAAATTAGCCGTAGTGTATGTGTGTGAATTAGTGTGTATGGATGTTTCCCAGTGATGGGTTGCAGCTGGAAGGGCATCCGCTGCATAAAACATATGCTGGATAAGTTGGCGGTTCATTCCACTGTGGCGACCCCAGATTAATAAAGGGACTAAGCCGAAAAGAAAATGAATGAATAAATGAAATTGCCCGCTGTGTATTTGTGTGTATGAGTGTGTATGGATGTTTTCCAGTGACGGGTTGCAGCTGGAAGGGCATCCGCTGCATAAAATCAGATAAAGTAATTGAAAAGGTACACTACTTATTACATTTTAAATAGGGTAATTTGTAATCTATTACATTTCCAAAGTAACTTCCAAAGTTACTTTCCCTGCTCATCCTCAATGACAGTTAGGTTTAGGGATGGGGTTTGGGTTTGGGAGCACGTCTCCTTTAAAAAAAACATGTGTACAAATTAAGTTTTATGAATTTGTAAGAATTAACCACTTTTCTGCTTGTATGTAAAATAGTTACAGTATAGTTTCCGCATGAGATCAGGCTGGGTCACACTCCTTCATATTCTGTATATAAATTATTTATGTTTTCCCACTGGTAATTATGACTTTTATGTAAACAAAACTTAATTTGTAATCCGAATTTAATTAAAGCGTGAGGATGTATATAGTTGTTTCTCTTTTGCTTGTACGCATAATGCAAAACAAAGCTCATTCTGCATATATTGCTGACGTTTGTTTAGGATTTTGGGTAATCACTTTGGATTTAAATGTCTATGTTATTTCTATCCTATTAGGCTTGTTTTTTCTCTCTTTATCACGTTAGCACAGAAACGGACAGTTACATTCAGTATGTTTTCCCTTTTCTTTTTCTCACTAATGGGATTAAACACTAAATGGGTGGGATAATTAAGAGGGGTAATTATTAGTATGTCCCCAAATGAAAGGGACTCAATAGAGTGAAAGGGTAATCAAATCAAATTAATAGTACAAATGAATCTGATTGTCCCCGTGTTCAATTTGCTCTTTCATCAACCTTCCATTCAAACATTCAAGGATGTTATTTTTTTTCGGTCCCTCCTCTGTTAGCTGAATGCCTCAGTGAGTATGTGAAAGATATTAGTTCTGTCATGCATTCAAAGATGAGACAGGAACGATAAGATTGTTCTGGGTATGTATTAGTTAGATGGAAAGCCAATGGATTCGGGATTACCTTGAAAGCAATTTATGATTTCGCAAGTCTGTCCTCTGCTCGAGCTTGCGCCTTATTCATTTGCAGTAAGTAAGTGTGGGCTAATGACATCACGAGACGGGCAGCATGCAGAACTCTTGGATTTGGAGACAAGATAGATAGCAAGAGACAGAGTCGTGTGTCTATGTGTATGTTGGGGGTGGTGAGAGCCAGACAACCCTGGCACAATGGGTTTATCACAATGCACTACTTACCTGGCTGTCAACAAGGAATTACCTCCACTGAAGTGGAAAGTAAGATTAATTATGTTGATGTGCAGTGTGGCGATTGAATATTACTATTCATGTAGTGGAAAGAAATGAATTGCAAGCAGATACATTCCCTGGGAAGCATGGGATAGCTTTTTTACTTTTACTGTACATTGTTCAGCATATATAAGTACACCCCTCACAAATAATTTTTTTATTATTATGGTGGCTTGAGAAAGCCAACATACTGTTATACTACATAAAGGTATTCTTCTTCTGTCTTCTTCTTCTTCTGAGACTGATTTCTATATGCATCTCCTCCTAGACCGTTCATACTACAAACACCAAACTAACACCAAACCTCCAAACTGGTCTGACTCGGGTTGCTATATCTTTTCCAACTAATCCGACTTATGGTTTTCTGAAAACTGACCCTGGAAAAATTCTAAAACTTTTTGACCTCATAACTTTTCGCCAGACATATACAGACTTAAAGTTACACTCATTTACCTCAGACTACCAATCTGCCAATCACTGATGACCTTTCAACTTAACCACACCCTAGCAGCCACTTTCGGCACCTCAGCAACTGTCCCATAGACTTCCATTGTAAAAACTGCCATTGAATTTACATTGAACATCCTAACAACAAATCAATCCATACTAACAATATACTAATCTATACTAGAAAAATACTAACAAATATTAATCATACTAGCAACATGCTAGTTTATAATAGAAACATGCTAGCGACATGCTATTTCATACTAGAACCGTGCTAACAACATGCTAATTTATGCTAGAAACATGCTAGCAAGATGCTAATTCATACTAGAACCATGGTAATTTATGTTAACAACTGCCTGGCAACACCGTAGCAACCACTCAGAACACTTTAGCAACCGCCTAGCAACACCTTAGCAACCACTCAGAACACCCTAGCAACCACCTAGCAAGAAACATGCCAATCCATACTAGAAACCTGCTAACATGTATTTATCTATCTATGCCAACTGCTTCAAACTTCTTAAAACTACTTCAGTTATTTAATTTTTAAAGTTACTTCAATATTTCAGACTAGGCTTTCTCAAGCCACCATAAAGTTTGTCTACGAACTTTACTTTTTTAGTTATTAATAATATTACTTTATTTTTACTGAGAACTTTTTTAAAAATTTACAACAGAGCATTTTACATTCAAAAATATACCATTTTACCATGTTGCACATGAAATAATAAACAAATACACAAATAATAATAAGTAAGTAAAAGACACTTTTGGGGGGTTACTTTGTTCCACATTCAATGCATTCAACAGTTGTTAACATTGCAATAATCAATCAATTTCTTCCAGTGTTTTAGAAATAAGTCCTTTTTAAGTCTCAAAAAAAATGCCAAGTTTTCCATATTACTTATTTCCTTCACAATTTCTGTCCAATCCCCAATATAGGGGGTGTCATGCGTATCCCAGTATCTGGTAATACTCTTCTTGCTTGCCACACTTAATATATTTACGAGGTAAACATCCTCCTTCACTACCACGTCTTCATAGTTTCCAAGATAATTTGTAATAAAGTCTTTTGGTATATGGTATCCTTAAGATCTTATCCATTTCCGATAAAACCTCGTTCCAGAAAGGTCCAGAAAATATGGAGATGATCTACATCAACCTTTCCACATATTCTCCAGCAGGTTTGAGGTGTGGACAATTGTTTGCTTTTAATTTTAGGGGTAAAAAAACGTACCAGATTTTTCCAAGCAAATTCTTTCCACCTCCGCGAACAGGTAATTGTATGTTGTATCTTACAGGCAGAAAGCCATTTTTTAATTGGAATTTCTTCCACTAATTCTCTTTCCCATTTCTGCTTAATGTAGTTTGTGGAATATTTTCCATTCTCCCTAAAAGCTAGGTAGAAGTAAGAAATTATTTTACTTTTTTTTTGCATAAGAATCTATAATTCATTCATTCATTTTCTTTTCGGCTTAGTCCCTTTATTAATCAGGGGTTGCCACAGCAGAATGAACCACCAACTTATCCAGCATATGTTTTACACAACGGATGCCCTTCCAGCCGCAACCCACAAAGGGAAACACCCATACACACTCTTTCACTCACACATACACTACAGACAATTTAGCTTATTCAATTCACCTATACCGCATGTGGGGGAAAATAGAACCTGGAGGAAACCTAGGTGAACACGGGGAGAACATGCAAACTCCACACAGAATTGCCAACTGACGCAGCTGGCGTTGAACTAGCGAACTTTTTGCTGTGAGGCAATCATGCTACCCACTGCACCACCGTGGCGCCCCAAAATCTATAATTAGTTTTTATTAAATCATTCAAATCCGAAATGTCCTTTATATTCCCTTTCAAAGTAATCTCGAATTTGCAGATAGCGGTAAAAGTCTTTGTCCAAATTATTATCAATTTTTAATTTAGAAAAACATTTAAATGGTCCTTGAGCCACAAATGTACATACACAAATCTATCACTTAAATTCATATTTTAAATAGATAGCTATACAATATTATATTTGTACATTAGATTAATCAGTACTGAAGCCAAATCTGGAGCTTATCTAACAAAATAACTTACGATAACAGTCCATGAACTAGCACACCCAAATTTATGTTATAGAAAAATATTAAAAATACAAATTTTAAAAAGAGGAAAAATCAAGAGAAGCAACAAATGAAAAATTTTAGTTGAAATTTTGTAGGTTGTAATTTTTTTTAATTTTTTATTTAATTTAATTGTATTATTTTTAATTTAATTGTATTATATTTCAATTTCTAAATATGTTTGGTGACTAAAATATTATTTTAATAAATATATCTGTTTAATAAATTTGTTTTGTTTAATACATCAAATACATTGCCTATATTCACTGAGAAATGGATACAAATATTCATTTCCAAAATGGGTAGGTCTGTCACAATAATCAATATATCAACTTATCGCACAACACATGGACATGACTTCCAATAATTTTTGGTGATGTAATATATGTTGGCCATACATAAAAACCAATTCTAGCAACATCTTAGCTGATCGTACAACATCTCTATCTCTGTTGGAGGCATCAGTGTCAGTATGGTTAAAAAAACACTACAGTATTTACTATAAAATTACTATTATATTATATTATAATTACTATTAATTATATGATATTTTCACGTGGGTGCCTGACAACTGAAATTAGATCTGGTATAGCAAATATCGCAGCCTCTGTTACTTTTTACCTTGCACTTTTTTTGTTAAGATTTATTATTATTTATTTAGTATATGCATTTTCACATTCTGATTCCAACACTAATTATTATATTGTTAAATTATATTAATTATATATAATTAAATGAAATATTCTTAAGAATAAAATATTATGTGTTCTTTGGAAGAGTGTATATTGTCATTATGGCATTATACTGTATAAGGAGTGGCATAAATGGCCTTAAAATGACAATAATATCATTTATCGCAATATATTTCGGTGCAATATATCGTACAACAAAAAAAGATATCGTGACAGGCCTAAAAATGGGGTGTACTCAATTATGCTGAGCACTGTTCGTTTAGCCAAAAAATACAAATGATTCCATACGGCAATACATTGAAGAGTTAACATTATAATAAAAACACTTGAAATATGAGATTAATCAGAAAGCTTCTTAAAACGTATGAGCAAGTGGAAATTGCTTGGGGTGGTGTAGATTTCTTTTTCTTTCCATTTTTTCCTTGATACAATAAGAAGGTAGTGTTTAATCAACAGTACGCAGTATTTATAAGCATAATAATGAGGTGTCTAACTGTACAAAGAAAATGCGTAAATATATTACACCCAGAAGCAATAAGCACCCATCTGAAGAAATGATATCCATCCCCCTCTACTTTATTACTTTTCAAGCAATAAAGCAAAGACTGCATCTGCAGATGCTTTGAGTGTCCAGATAAGTCCTCTCCGGCCCTGAAGGTCCTTGGCTTTGAAAGGGACAAATCTAAGGCAGCCTTCATTTGAGGATGAGGGGGAACCGAGTGGCTGAGGGGATGTTTTCAAAGCATACGCACGCAAAAAAAGTGGGAAGACTGACATTTTGAATATGCCATGCAATTAACCTGAGGAAGTCGGAAGTCATTGTAAAGCTATTCTGGTTTCAAAGGCAGAAATAAACAACTCGAAATGTTAATTAAATGGCTCGCTGCGCTTCCCTCTCTAATTTTGCTTCATTAACACACTGTGATGGGGGCGAAAAAGACGCAGAAAAGGCTTATGTAATGCATCCCATAATGGTGTCCATGGTGGCTACGGCACAAACCCTGTGATTAAAACTCTGGAAAAAGTCTGGTGTGTTGTGAGCACACTGGAGAGAAACATATAAATTGGATTACACAACACGCCGCAGTTATTAACATGGCACTTTTAGCGCATTAGCATAAAAAGCGCTAGTTTTATTGAGGAAGAGACGCAGTCCACAAACACGCTGTGCGCTCCTTGTTCTAGCTGTATGTTTTTAAGGCGTAGTCACAAATTATACAGTTCCACTACCAGTTATACATATTTGTCTTGCAAACACAAGGATTTACTCTTGAGTATTAATGAAACCAATTTACTTTAAGTGACTTGCTCAGGGCAAAAGCAGTGGAATTAGCATGCAGCACATTTCTGTGGCTGTGCTATTTGAAGCATTCATTTTTAAGGGAAATAACATGCAAATTTACAAGCATTGACTATCTTTGACCATATTTGAAATGTTCCACTAGATAGGATTAGCGATTTTTGCCTTCAAGCAAGGTATTTTGCAGGCTTCGTTGTATTTGCTACCATGTGATTTTACCTCATTTTTTGTTTACTGTGTAGTAACAATTTCAGATTATGCAGGATGGAACATTTTGGGGTGTTTTCTAGGTGTAACAGTACATATCAAACATAACTACTGTATATTCAGGATAAATAATAATAATTATATCAACTTGTGTACTGCAGTGGATGAGTAAAATATTAATATTTGTTTTATTCTTTCATTACAATTGCAATTAAATGATTGTAAATGAACATTTTTAGGGTTTTTCCACCAAACGCTGCTTTAATTCAATTTTTTTCAATTCATTTATATTTATATCGCACTTTTACAATGTAGATTGTGTCAAAGCAGCTTAACATAGAAATTCTAGTAAACTGAAACTGTGTCAGTCCAGTTTTCAGAGTTGAAGTTCAGTTTAGTTCAGTTCAGTGTGGTTTAATTTTCACTGCTGAAAGTCCAAATGCTGAAGAGCAAATCCATTGATGCGCAGTTCTACAAGTCTCAACCTAGCAAGCCAGCGGCGACAGTTGCGAGGAAAAAACTTCACCAATTGATGAAAGTGAAGGAAAAAAAATACCTCAAGAGAATCCCGGCTCAGTTGGACACGACCCTTTCTCCTCTGGCCAAACTTCTTGTGCAGAGCTGCAGTCTAAGCGCTGGATGCTGGAGAATGCTGGACCTCCATCGTGGAGAAGCTGCTGGTGGGAGTAGGTCACCAGCAGGTATACAGGCTGGTCCACAGGATCAATGCGTAGATTTGTCTGTCACTGTAGTCTTTCAGTCTCACACTCTCCACTCCTCCATGACCACCTATCTGCTCAGGATTCAGCCTGATCCAGGATTATGAAGTCCTCTGTGGTTGGCATCATCTCTTTGTATGTTTTGTCCTTAAAGTCCTCGATGGTTGGCATCATCTCTTCACAGGTCTTGGATCACATCAATGGCGCTGCACAATTTCTAGCTTTCTTGCTATCTTAAATCTACTGAAATTAGATTTTTTTTTTGTCTGAAAATGAATATACTGCACAGTAAACATTTTTTTGACCCATTGTCATTTTATATGTATAAGTTTAATTTTAAATACAATAGATGGTAAAATGTGTGGATTTGGGCTACACAGAGTTGAAATTAGCCGTAGATATATACACAAGATATTGCATATGGACCTTGAGCACGCGTCAATAGCGCCGCCACATTTGTACAGTGCTCCAAGGCAAATGTCATTCAACCGCACTAGTCAAGACTAAAGCCAATGTGAAGATGCTGGACTTTAGCACTGTGTACGGCTGTAGTAACAAGTAAACAAAGCACAAACATAACATTTCATAGGTAAGATTTAGTTTTTTATGTTTTTGTATGTTACGAACCTTTGTGCTAAACAAGTAACATTATTGACGGTAATAGTCACTAACTGCATTGACCATGAGGCAAAGAAGCGCCAACTTGCACTAAATTCTAGGCTTATGCAAGTTTTGTTGAATAAAATCAACAATGTACATTAATTAAGACTACAAGGCGCTGCGCTGCCAGAAACTTGTATTATTGTTGGCTAAGTGAAGTAACGGCTAGTTTTTTAAGGAACTTACAGTATAAGGGTGCCTGTGCCTCAATGTGCATACTGTCCACCTTAAATTATTGGATATACAAATGTTATATACCAGTTAGTTCAGAAAGGGGAATATTATGCACATTGAAATGCAGGGATGTCAATCGTTCACACGAGTCGTTCATAACGGAGATTCGTTCTCAAACGAATCGCTCCCTTCGTTAGCATTAGAAATGAAATCAGGAGAGGGGGTGTGTTTCAGGACATGGATTAGATCAAATTCAACATGAAGATAATACATTTCCATGCACACAAACACACGCTCTTTGTCTCCAATGCCTTGTGGTCACTTATCCATTGATGTAGAAAAGTGATGTAAAATAAAAAAAAATATTTGCATACTGACCACCGGGAAAACTGTAGATAGATGTATAAATGTTTACATATCTATGGCTCCCGATGGCCAGTCCTCCACTACACCTTGGTCCCACATTCATTTCAAAGGGGCGCTACCCTGTACTAAAATGGCGGCTGTATTGATGCATTCCTTCCAATAGACAACAACAGTGTGGGCGACATCTAATGTAAATATATATTGAAATTAGCATTAGCATTAGCTGCTTTTGTTCATTTCATCTGCAAAGCCTAGTTAAACACACATAAATGTGTTCAGGAATAAAAATATGGAGGAAATGACAAAAGAAATGACTCTTTATATGCTATATTTATAGTTCAAAATAGTTTCTTGAACTTATGATAGACTTAATCCATATTTTTGTGTTTCTTTTGTTTCGTAGGTGGACTTTGGAACCAGGACACCTCTAGAAAAGTAACAATTGGTTCAGATCCCATCAGGACTCTGCTGGCTTTGGAGAACTCGGTCTGGGCTAGCTGTGCTAACACAGTTACTGTAGTCAACGGCTCCAGTTTGTCCACTCAGGTAAGATCATCAAGCGCTTCTCATGCTGATTTGCTTTCACACCAGACTTTAGCAAATGGACGAGCACAGACATTGTTTCACGGGCACTTGGCCAACACTGACAGACAAATTAGCTTGTCTGCAAAGATCAATAATCCTAGCGAGGAGCTGTAATCCATACGGCCAGGGTGTCTCCTCTGGGGTCTGTTGTTCGCTTTTCTTTTTCCCCCTCTGAGTTTTATACCACACCGGATGAGTAAATACCGCTGACATGCTCATAATCTTCCTCAGTTGTCTCAAATATTGAGGAGTCGTACCCCGGGGATCTACCCCATGGGCCTCCATATAACCCTGAGCCTTCCTTTAGTTCTGCCTTCTTGGGTTTTATCTCCGGAATCAAACATCTCTTTTATCCTGCGAGATTTCTCTGGATGCGCCCATCAGAGAGGAGATTTGAGCTAGTGGTAGGTGAGTGGGTCCCTGCTGCTTTTCGGTTGATCCTCCACAGTTCAGGCCAATGCTCTGTTTTGTTCCACTGATTACATTGTATCCCTTTCCCCACGGAGCCGTGCTGGCCCAGCAGCTGGAGGGGGAAGCATCTCCTCTACAGCTGTAAATCTGCCTCATTGGGACTCATGGCAAAGTGTTGTACAATGATGTGTGTCGACGGGATAAGCAACAGAGCCTGTGCGAGTTTGGCTGTCTTGTCACCTGTTTTTTTAAAGATGTGTATTCCACACTATGCTGCGTGCTACCTTGTTCCCCTGACCCGAAACGATTGAGGCCGCTGGATCACTATCGATGTACAAAGCTGAAAGTATTTCAACCGTGGTGCTGCAGAGATAACAAACAGAGTGATGCTTGGGGATGTCTGCACTGTAGGCTTATGACAATATCAATTTTTCTTGTTGCGATTAATTGCTGAAGCTTTTATCATGGTATATGTTGTTATCACAATATTAAGCTGCAGCTAAAAAAAATTTATCAGGTATAATAACAAAAAACTTGATGTATTATACAATTTGTATGTATATGATATGCATACACTGTGCATAAATGTGCACAACATTTCTTAATATACATGCCACTTGCATGGGCTTTGAATTGCTTTTGAACTTTGAACTTTACTGTTAGCTTGTCTACAGTGTGTCAGCAGTGAACCAGTATACTTTGTTACACAGTTTGAAAAGAAATCAAGTCTACTGAATATGACAAAAAAAGAAGATGCCAGTGGCAATGAGTGCAAGCGTGAAGGGTTTAAAATATATCTGCAACTCAATTTTAAACAAGTGCAAAGATAAGTTTAACCTTTACATCATTCAGAGAGAAAGTGCGGAGACACTGGAAATGTGGAGCCTTTCTTGTGTGTTTATGTTGAGCTGTATACCATGACAGTTTGTGCAATTGACTGTAGATATTCTGAGATACTGTTTATACTAAGTGAAAAAGCAGAATTTTCTTCAAATTATACTATTCATACTATAGTGGTGTATTGTATTTACATAATATGTAAGAACAACATTTCATTTATATTAAGTGTTTTTAGATATTTTATAGTGGAAATAGTTGCAGATTTTTCATATTTTACCTCAGTATAAAAAAACTGTAGCAAATATTTAACATTTAAATAAGTGTAAATAACAATAGATACTATTAATACTAACTTTAAAAAATGTTTTTTCCTAGTATTATGGTGTTTATTTAACCATTTCACACATACGATCACACCGGTGTGATCAGCATTGGCTGGTCCCTGAAGCTTACGACTACAGTGGTGTGATTAAAATGTTCAGAGCACATGTCATCAACTGCTACATTTCAAATATGATGGTGCACGCTGAGGCACAGAAAGAGGTGCTCACAATTTATCCGTATTTATAGATGTTTATTAACATCTACCCCTACCTCAACCCTAAACCTAACCCTCACAGTAATGTAAAAATATTCTTTGTTTTACAATGTCACAAAAATGATGCTATATTGACGTGAGAATATTCAACTGTATCCCATCTAGACTTGACCGTGCTGCAAGAGCGGGTGAAGTCTAGAAGGGATACAGCTGAGGATACTTACTTCATTATTGCAAAATTTTTGTGACCCTGTACAACAAATAACATTTTTACATTACCGAGATGGTTGGGTTTCGGGTTGAGGTAGTGGTAGACGCTAATAAATTAATGCGTAATTTAATAAATAATATAAATACTTGTCGTTAACTTCCGATCGCAGCTGTATCCCTTCTAGCAACAACGGCGACGCCCATTACCCGTCATATAACAAATAATATGATCATTATTAAGTTGTTTAAAAGGTAAAATATGTTTTCTATCACATATTTTAGAATCGGAGTATCAGAAATTTCACAGTATAATAAGAACATTTGTCAATATTTACAGAGAGAGGCAAATAAAAACAATATTATAAATACATAGATCATTGGGCCTGGTGGGTCACATGATAAACTTAATGCGTGGTAGCTAGTTTTAAAACGCATAGCTTTTGCTACAGTTACACCTTCCACCCACACTACCCCGTAGTTTTTCGACTCCTGAATATGGAGAGCTTTAAAATGCTAAAGAGGCTGTTTTCATTTTAAAACACTGCTGTTCCAATTAAGTGTGGATGAATGAAAATGGAGAGGAAAACTCCAAATGTGTAAAAACAGCCAAATGCAATCAGATGCACTATTGACCTAGTATATAAAACAGACACATTTTAGCCAGTCCCATAGGAATTCACACAATCAGGACTTTTACATGAGGGCATGAGTTCACCATCCGTATATACATGTTTTATACATCTCACTTCTATTGGCAGTGACGTTTTTGCATGTGTGAACTGCCCTCGAAAGTTTGCTAAATTGACCGTACCAAATCGTTGTGACTGCAGTCGACTCGATTTACAAGTTTACCTCATGACCATGTAGAAATTCCTTCCTTGTAGATCAGAACAATAAAAGCTGAGGAGTCATATATCCCACGCTCAGTGAAATGAGGGGTTGTTTAAAGATGTTGCTCTCGAAAAGCACTGTCACCTAGTATTATAGTGGACTAATGAATGGTTAGGTGTGATGCTTGTATGGTAGGCGGAGAATTGTTGGGTTTTGTCTGCTAGTATGGAAAACAGTGCTCTCCTGCTGTGAAACAGTGATGCAGTATTATAGGGTGAAGTGGTGGAAGCAACCTTTTTCTCAGTGCGAGATTCAGAAACTGAGACCACCACTTACACGTCATTTACCACCATTTACACATCATTTACATATGTCTGTCTGTCTACATTGTCTGTCTGTCTGTCTGTCTGTCTGTCTGTCTGTATGTATTGAATTACAGGTGGTAAGTATTTTAAAGATTGGACAGATGATATTATAACCTTATAAGCATTATAATAGCAAACTATTAAAGGTTTAGTTCCACAATTGGCAAAAATGTTATTTAGTACACACCTTTGTGTCATTCCATTTCCCCTGAGACCTTCTGGACACAAATTGAGATATAAATTTAGATTTAGATAAAATCTGAGAGCTCCCACATTCTCTATACATGCTCAGAAATAAAGGTAGAAAATCTGTCACTGCGGCGGTATCTTTTTAAAAGGTAATTTTTCGTTCCTAACAGGTCATTAAAGAGACATATTATTACCTAAAAATACAAATGTGTACATCACAGTACCTTAAAAGTACAAAATTGAACCTTAAAGGTACAAAAGTGTAACCTAAAGGTACTAACATCCACCTGTATGGTACAGAGTTTACCTTTTGAAAAGGTACTACCCCAGTGACTGATTTTGTACCTTTATTTCTAAGAACATAGAACACAAGGTTCCTGACTCCAATATCAATATCCAATACCAATAAACATATTATCAAGCTACATGAATACAAGAGAAAATAATGACTTCATTGAATAGTTTCTTCCCCTCAGTGTCAGTGTACAGTGGATTTTGGTTGCTCTGCTAATGGATTTACCTTAGATTTTTCAAACAGAAATTAACCTGATCATCAATGTGTTGCAAATTCTGACACTGAGGAGAAGATACTGTTGAAAACGTTTGTTACATTTATTTTGTGTGCACACAAAAGTATTCTTGTTGCTTTATAATAATCCGATAGAACCCAAGAAGAGACGTTTTGAGGATGTTTATTGAAACACTGCTGTCTATTGAGTGTTCTGAAGGGGTTTGCAACAAGGGTAATGCCGAGTTCAAACTGCATGATTTTCAAAGTAGTCATGTCACGGATGTTTTCACACTGCATGACTATCTGGGCTAGCGTTCCGTCGGTGCTTTGTTTACACTGCAAGATGTATCGGCGACAGGGTGGTTCACACTGCATGACTTTAAAATAGAAAGAATCGCCGACAACTTTGTCTAAACTACGTTTCACAACCAAACACATGTGAGAAGACGTGAAAACAATGCGAGGTCACGTAATATATATCTTGTTATTAACTACATAATGAGAAAGATGCCTTTAGTGGGGTAGAAAATGTACTTATTTTGATCTCCTGGCTTTGAAGGGAGCAATTTCTCTTAAACTTTTTTTATTTTTCGACCCGGTTGTGCGTATTGATCAGATGACACGTCAAACAGACACGGTGCTCCTGCCAAATTTCCAGGAGTTTTTCCTCAATTTTCCTGGATCCAAATAAACTGAAAAGGAGCGCTTTTAACTTCTCCCCCAACCTCCCACTGGCCTGCAGGTACCCAGTAGTGAATGCTGCCCTCTCAATGGCTGTAGGTGATCGTTGATGTTATTTTCAATCAGAACACATTTCACACGGCATGATTTGAATCGCCGACAGCTCCAGATATTTAGTATGCCAAATATCTCACGGGTGTCGGCGACTCATCTGCGATTCTCTCAGATCGCGTCTTTGATAGTTCATACTTTGTGATTGTCACTCACGTGAACGAGCACCGATTTGCCTGTGATTTCAGGCATTTGTCAGTGATTTCTCAAAACCTGTCGCCGAGTCAAAATCGGGGCTAAAATCATGCAGTCTGAACTCGGCATAAGTAATTAATAGCTTAATTTACATTTTTGAGTAAACTTGCCCTTTAATATTTTGATAGAAATAAAAATTGCATTTATTATGTTGTCTATATTATGCATATGTTATGTGGTAATGTCATAAAAACAGATCTTTATGACCTCAGTTATAAAATGTGCATATGAACAGATTTGAGATCATGCATTGCCTTTATGCGTTTCAGATGATCTCCTGTGAGTATGTGCATGGCTTATTGTGTCAGCGTGTTACTGTGTTTTATGTGGATATTACTTGATTTACTTGATCTCACTTCAAACTGAACCATGAGAGTGATGTTTCAAGCAAAATGCTTAAAAATTCAGCTATTCAATAAGCAGCTACACTATACTTGAGATATGCATGCTTTACATGGTCTGTCTTCATTTAGTGGATGCTTTTATTCAAATTGAATTACTTATGTAGAGGCCAGGCATATTCAAGATGTTCTTTACACCAGTTATGTGGGAGATTGTTCACATTTTCCAATCATTTGATTTGTTTTATAGCAACGAGACACTCCTTTTACACAATTTTCCTCAATTCCTCATCGTAAGTGCCGGTTGATCTTTTGTTCATGGGTTATCATTAAAAAAACAACAACAATAACAACTCAAAATTAGCTTAGAGTGGTGTTAGGAACACAATTTTCTTTGAAATATTTTTCATAATATTTTTCAGAGGAACAAATATTGAATAGGAAATTGTATAGGAAATACCATAAAAATGTCCTTGCTCTAGTAAACATTATTGGGAAATATTTGAAAAAGGATACAATATTTACAGGACGGCTAATCATTTTGTCTTGTTCATGTACTGTAAGTTTATGTAACTGTATACTATGTATGTAAGGTATAATGTACATCCAGCTGGATGTTGTCACATAATAAATCCCAGCAGACAATGAATAGCATTTTAGGGGTTTACTCTGCAAAAAGAGCTAGCTATCACTACCCTATTTATTACATGGCTACTTGGCACAAATCTAAAATATTTGACACAAAACATTGATCTCAGCTGTAATAGTTTACTAGCGAGACTTTTAATTACATTTAAAGCTTGCAGAAATAAAAACAGCTGGATGCAGCCTACATGATCCTATGTATTATTATTATTATTATAATTAATTTTATTAATAATAATAATTTTATTATTATTATTATTATTATTATTATGTCATGTCATGTCATTTTCATCCGCTTATCCGGGGCCGGGTCACGGGGGCAGCAGTCTTAGGAGAGAACTCCAGACTTCCCTCTCCCCAGACATTTCCTCCAGCTCCTCCGGGGGGATCCCGAGACGTTCCCAGGCCAGACATAGCCCCTCCAGAGTGTCCTGGGTCTTCCCCGAGACCTCTTCCTGGTGAGCCATGCCTGGAACACCTCCCTAGGTAGGCGTCCAGGAAGCATCCGAAACAGATGCCCGAGCCACATCAGCTGACTTCTCTCAATGTGGTGGAGCAGCGGCTCTATTCCGAGCTCCTCCCGGGTAACAGAGTTGCTCACCCTATCTATAAGGGTGCACCCTGCCACCCTGCGAAGGAAACTCATTTCGGCCACTTGTATCTGAGATCTTGTCTTTCGGGCATGACCCAAAGCTCATGACCATAGGTGAGAGTAGGAACATAAATTGACCGGTAAATCGAGAGCTTTGCTTTTTGGCTCAGCTCCTTCTTTACCACAACGGACCGGTACATGGACCACATTGCTGCTGCCGCTGCACCAAGCCGCCTGTCAATCAGGTCACATTTGGCCTGTGTTACATGTGAAAATACTGTAAAAAAAATGCAAAACTGTAATATCCTGAGCTGGACCAATATATGTTTCTTATAGTTAAAAAGTACTCCTTCAACTGCAATGATAATGTAACATTTACTCAGGGACATTTACTACTCTGAAATGGCACCAAATAGTAGGAACAACCCTATTATTATTAATATTATTATTATTATTATTATACAGTTGCAAGAACAGCAAGGTGACACATAAGCATATATATGTGAACTAACAAATTGCTAGCAGTATTCTCTACGTGTCTTCTCTCTGAAGAAACAGTCCAAGCAAAATAAAACGAAAACATTGAGAGAACAAGAGAGCAAAGGCAAGCACTGCCGACAAGTCAATTAAAAGCGAAAACACATCAAAGGCAGTTTCAGTCGTCTCCCTTGCTCTCAAACAAAAGAAGCTCCCTTTGGCAAGGGCACGCAAACAGGTGCTAATCCCTGTCCGCTAGTGTGCAGAGGAGAGAACGGGCTCTCGCACCCACCTCACCCCCTCTAACTAATCTGCCTGAACCTCAGACTGGAGAACTAGCTGTTTGTAAGAGTTCTCAGGGCTCCTCGGTAGCACCACAGACCTCAGGGGGCTGCGTGCAAACCCTCGATAAGAAGCGCAGCTCCCTCATGCCTCATTAGAGGATCAGGCATGAAATGGCTCCTCTTTCCCTGTGGACATTTAAAAGGTGTTTGGGAGGGGGCGTATTGTTTTCTGAGACAGTGGAGCTCGGCTCAGCTGTGAATCACTTTGAAATCAAAGAAACCGAATCCTGACTCATTGAACCCTTCATGATGTGTGGCCCTTGAACCCACTGCTCGGGTAGTGAGTTTGAAGGCACAATTATGCTACGCAGTGCTGGAAAAGTGAAAGGAGGATGTTTATTTGCATTGGATGATGCATTGGTGGTTTGTAGAACGGAATATCTTTGCACTGTTTATATATACACTTGAAGTCAAAATTATTCACCCTCCTGTGAAATTTCTTTTTCCAACATTTCCCAAATTATGTGTATCAGAGCAAGGAATTTTCACAGTATTTCCTATAATATTTTTTTTTCTTCTGATAAAAACTCTTATTTTGTTTTATTTTGGCTACAATAAAAGTAATTTTTATGTTTTTAAAACCATTATAAGGTAAATATTATTAGCCCTATGACCCCCCCCCCCCCCCCCCTTAAGCAATATATTTTTTTTTCAATTGTCTACAGTATAAACCACTGTTATACAATGATTTGCCTAAATACCCTAAGTTGCATATTTAAGCTAATTAACCTAGTTAAGCCTTTAAATTGCACTTTAAGCTGAATACTATGTACTTTCATCATGACAAAGATAAAACAAATCATTTATTAGAAATGAGTTATTAAAACTATGTGTCGAAAAAAAATCTCTCTGTTAAACACAAATTGGGGGAAAAATATAAAAGTGCCTTTAAGGCAAGTCATTTCACTCTGTGGCCGTCTTTGAAACGCCTCTCAAGCAGTATTGTGATGTGCAAGGAATGCTGACAAGGAAGTGCGGGTCCAAATGCAGGATTTATTATGAGAATAGTCAGGCAAGCAACTGTCATCACAGATGCAAACAGATGTATACAGGCAAATCCAGAGTCGTGGTCAATAAACAGGTGGATGGTCAAAGGCATGCAGCAGACAGGAATAAACAATAAAACAAAGCGAGGGTCAAACACAGCAAGACAGAGCAGAGGAAACGTGTCAATGTTCACAGTACAGTTTAACAAGACTCAGCACTGAAGTGTGTGTGTGTGTGTGTGTGTGTGTGTGTGTGTGTGTGTGTGTGTGTGTGTGTGTGTGTGTGTGTGTGTGTGTGTACGGGTTTTTGTGACATATCAGGACACAAATCTGTATAATGACATAGGTATGACACGGGTATTACAAAAAGCAGGTGAAATATGAGGACATTGGTGACGTCCTCACTTCTCAAAAAGCTTCTAAATCACACAGGATGAGTTTTTTCAGGTAGTAAAGCTGTACACTGTCTCCTGTGATGGTTGGGTTTAGGGGTAGGGTGGGGTGAGGGCAATATAATATACGGTTTGATCTGTATAAAATGAATGGAAGCCTATGCAATGTACCCACTTTTCACAAAAACAAACGTGTGTGTGTGTGTGTGTGTGTGTGTGTGTGTGTGTGTGTGTGTGTGTGTGTGTGTGTGTGTGTGTGTGTGTGTGTGTGTGTGTGTGTGTGTGTGCGTGTGCGTGCGTGCGTGCGCGTGTGCGTGCTGTTTATAAAGTCTATCTAATCAGTTCATGAGCAGGTCCCAGCCGTGTGTGTGGGTAATTAACCGAATGAGGAACAGGTGCGTGTGAGTGTTTCATGACTGGATATGTAGTTCTTTAAAGTGGCAGATTTGTAGTTCTTCAGCGAGCTGCACAGGCTGGATCGCTGGTGACCGTGACAAGTATGTTCGGGCATTCTGTCTGAATGGGAAAACATCAAATTCTCAACCAAAATCAGCATTTTTTCAGGGTGCCCGAGCTAATGCCCATGCACACTCAAACAGAACAAGATCATGACACCAACTTAATTTATGGCCGTTTACACATTATTATGCTCTGAATAATGCTTCATCAGATCGTGGTGCTCTTCAGAAGTAATCCACAACTTGGTCTTGATGGCGAATCTCCTTCAGAAATGATAGTGATTCTTTGTTTACAAGTTTGTGGACATTTAAGTAGTTGCTGTCCTGTGATGTGCATTTGACAGGATCAGTTTTCTACAAAACCAGAAAACTTTTGTTTTCAAGTATAGTTGGTTCATTTAAAAGTAGAGATTTCAAGCTTTATGTGGATATATTTATAATGTCTATGAAGCAAGCATTCGCCAAGATTCCAGTGCATTAATTGACCACAAAAACTGTTATAAAAGCTCATGTCTGGTCCAAGCTTCTCTCTCGGAAAAACGTCTATTGTGATCGATGATTGGCTCCTGTACTAGATGGTGGAGCTTCATTCGCTATATTTACCGTTACACTTTTTCCTATTCAAAACTATAGGAGTGGCATGTCTTGTGTAAAGTTCTAAAGTTTTTTAATATATACAGGTGGACTAATAACTCAGGAGGGCTAATAATTCTGACCTCAACTGTATACTGTATACATAATTCAAGTCTCAGTTAGCTCAATTTTATATAATTTAGGTGTTAGTTACCCCAAATTGAGTTTAAACAATTTCTTGTGATGAACAAAAATTAAGATATTTTATAGAATGTGGGTAACCAAACTGTTTCTAGTTCCCATTGACTCGCATACTATGTGAGAGGGAAGACAAAAAATGGTATGCTCTCAGAAAAAAAAGGTATGAAAGCTGTTGGTACTGTACTATTATGTGCTTTCACACGTCAATATGAACCATTTTGGTATAAACGTGTAGCTTTTGAAATGGTACTGCACCAGTGACAGCTTTTGTGCCTTTATTTCTTAGAGAGTTACATTGTCATTTTTGCAACAGTGTGAGATCATCTGGAAGATTTCTCCAGTTGAACAATATAAGACCCAACACTGGATCTACTTGAAACACTTTTAAACACGGATGCTAGGAAACTGTTGAAAGCCCTGTTGAAGATTATAGAATTTTGAACAAAGCTTTAGATAAAGACAAAAAAAAAATGCCTTTTAAATATGTGTTCCTTTTTTCTTTATTTTTTGTCAATTATCATTTTTTTGTTTTGTTTTTTCAAATCTAGCAAGGACTTTTTTCTGCAAGATCAGATTTTCAGAATATCAGAAATTTCACAATAGAAACCTGATTTCTCCTTATTAAACAGTGTGGAAAAAAAGTATTGAACACATCACCATTTTTCTCATAATACGTATTTCCAAAGGTGATATTGACTTGAATTTTGTTCCCTGGATGTTGGGAACAACCAAATAAATCCATATATGCAAAGATAACAAATCTAATTAGTTTACAAATGAGGTTATGTGCAATAAAATAAATGACACAGGGAAAAAGTATTGAACACATAAAGAAAGGAAGGTGTAAAAAAGGCAGTGAAAGCCCAGACAGCAGCTGAAATCTCTCAGTAGTTAGGGCGTACTCACACTATGCTTTCCGAACCGTGCCCAGGCCTGTTTCCCGGATCGTTTGAGAAGTGTGAGTGCTCTGAATCGGGCTCAGGCACGGTACACTTGGGCGGCCCTGGCCAGGTTGAAAGACGTGGGCCAGAGCGCAGTTCACTTGGGCTCAGGCGTGGTACGCTTACAGTGTGAGTGCAAGCATGCCTAAGCCCAAAACTGAAAGCGAGACGTGACTTTTTAAGGGACTGTTTGATATGGATTAATTAATCATTCGTACTGTTCAATGAACGCAAACTGTCGTAGATTATTAAAGACGCAAATCCCTCACTGCACGTCAGCTGCGCCTTCAGCAAACTTCCTAATTCCTGCAGCACGAGGACTGTTTATGAGCGTCAAAAGTGGCTGATCTGTTCGGCGAAATATTTGACTGTGTCACCGCATATCAAACAACTTAAACGACATAACTAAAGAAATTTCCACTGTGCTGAGTGAGAGCGCATACTGAGGAGCGCATTGATAACGTAAGCGCGCCCAGGATGGGCGAATGTAATGTGAGTGCGGGCCGTCGGGGGAGACGGGAGGGGGGACAAGCGTGCTTTGGCCCGGTTCAAGGCAACTGTATATAGTGTGAGTACGGCCTTAGAAAGCAATGCTCTGCCCTTCGTCATTGTAAATTAATATGAGCTGCTTCAGTCCAACATCTACATTATCAGGATGATGAAAATGAAACCAGGGAAGACAATAAGCCAAAACACAGCCAAGGAAACTCTAGTAAATGCTTTCAGAGAAAGAAAATCAAGCTGTAGAATGGCCCGGCCAATCACCTTATTTGAATCCATTATAAAATACCAATTAAAGATCAGATTTGATAGACAAGACTCACAGAACCATAAAGATTTTACACTCTGTCTGTGAAAAACTCACACGTGAACAATTCATGTGACTTCATTGTCTATATGAGAGGTGTCTTTAAGCTTCCATCATCAAAAAAGCCTTTTATATACTGTAGTGTTAAATAGATTTTAGTAGTTCAGTACTTTGTCCTTGTGTCATTGTTATTAAACATAAAAAAAATCTGATTTTGTTTTAATTTTGTTTTATTTTTATGTTTGTATTGTTTGGGTTTTTACCAAAATCTGGTTCAATTCCATGTCAACAGCTCCTTCAGAAATGTTATTCCCAGGGGAAAACATGACATGATCAATACTTATTTTCCCCGCTTTATAGCAGTCTAACTTTGTCATAATTGTGATTTTTAATACCATCAGTTTGATTGTAAAGCACTGATGTTTTCAACACATCTTGTTGGTCTTTTTTTGAAAACTTTGTAACTAACTCTTTTTAAAGTAGAATTAAAGTTCAATTGACAAATACTTGAAAAGTAAATGAATGTCCATTGGGGACCTTCATCAACATAAAGTCTTAGCAGACTTACTATTGATTCTATTTAATGAACAAACCTACACTAAACAGCTTACAATTTTAAGAAACATTAAGGGTTTATGATTTAGACGAGTTAGCATTAAACTCTGAAATGAAGATTTCAATTACGCAAGTCCGTATTGCTGAGTAGAACTTAAGAAGAAGCTGTACCAGTGGCCTTTGGGGTATTAACAGTGAGCTGGGTAAAATGTTATTAAAGGATTCTTTCAAACATGGTAGCGGCAGTTCCCCTGGTCAAATGAGTTCTGGAGCGGTGTTAGTCATAAGGGTCTTTTAAAACTAGAAATCTCAGTTATGATTATCTTATCTTTGAAAAAAGCTGCAAAATCATCACAGTTGGGAATTGAGACCTTCGGGCTCTCAGAGAGGAATTAATAGAACTAAGCACATTGGACAAAACTGACTGCATTGTTGAACAGATCTGCATTGTGTCGACATGTTAGAGTTTATTTGCAGTTATGTTTTACATCATATACACCCTGGTCTCCTTAAGGGTTTCACAGTGTAATGGAGTTTCGACTGTAGTTGTTCATTTGGCAAATGCAAAACACATCGAGTTCTTTAAAAAGATGATAACAGGAGGAATAAGAAACAGTGGCAGTGTATTTATTTCCGTTCTCACAGATTCAAGGGTAAGATGACATTTCTCATCACACTTCCTTGTTGCAGACTGGGCTTTTTAATCATCTATATTCTTCATATTGCTCACATTTTTACTTTATAGAATAGTTGGTTTTGTATAATAAAGGGTGAAGTCAGTTTTGTCACTTTATACTGTCAGCAAATTAATAATTTCAAAATTCCATACCTCTGTTAATGCAATTTTAGATAATGCATTAAATATATTGATCTGCATAATTTCTAAGAATGTGTTGGCTCAGTTCAGTTGATTTTTTTCTTCTTCTCAATGTGATAAGATCTGCACATGAATCACAATGGAAATGCATTTACAGGGGGGCGGGGGGGGGGGATGTGTGTGTAATGTTAAGAAAAAATGTTTACCTTTTTTTGACCACACAGTGAGGGCCAACACTGCTTGTTTCTTTGAGAAATACTCTTTATTTTTAAAGATGAATTACTGTGTCTTCTGTAAAAAAAAAATCATCGTACAATTTTTAAACAACATGAAGTTATGTAAATTATTACATTTTTAATAAATTATCCTTTTATTAAAATTTTTCTTCACTGCTGAACTTTTATCCATGATAAAAGTGAACTAGTATTGACCAGAAAGTGTTTTTAACTTAATTTGTGCATAGGGTATCTGCTGCTTAGCAGGAGGTCTTTTGGTGGAGGGTGGCCAGATTCTTACATTTTTAGCCACAGCATCTGAAGAGCGTATCAATCAAAATACTCAGGTTTTGCCTTCAATAGAGCCAGTGTTTTACAGGGATTGGGTAAAAACATGTATTGTGAAGTGTATAGCGCATTTACCATGTATGGCCATACACTCAAAGCGCTTCACAATAATGAGGAGGGCTCCTCTCTACACCATCAGTGTGCAGCATCCACTTGGATGATGCGATGCCAGTCACAGGACAATGGCGCCAGTGTGCTCACCACACACCAGCTATAGGTGGAGTGGAGAGACAGTGATAGAGCCAGTTTGGTGGATGTGGATGATTGGGATAGGTAAAGGTGAGTGGAGGAAATTTGGCCAGGACACCGGGGTTATACCCCTCTTTACAGGAATGCCATGGGATTTTTAATGACCACAGAGAGGCAGGACCTCAGGTTAACGTCTCATCCAAGAGATGGTGCACACTGACAGTATGGTGTCCCCTTCACTTTACTGGGGCATTAGGACTCACACAGACCACAGGTTGAGCACCCACTGCTGGCCTCACTAACACCACTTCCAACAGCAATCTAGTTTTCCCATGTGGTCTCCCATCTAGGTACTGACCAGGCTCAGCCCTGCTTAGCTTCATTGAGTAATCGGTCTTGGGCTGCAGGGTGATATGGCTGTGGCAAAAAAAATGACCACAAAAAATGAGAAATAATAAGATATTAATGCCCTCTTCACTTAGAAGCATATTTGCATATCTGGTCATACAGAACACCGTAAATCAGATCTGAACTACTTTTCCAACAGAAAGTTTGAAGTTTATGCAGGCACACCATGTGCTCATGAGAATAAAATTATACAAAGGACATTAAATTGCTGGTGATTTTAGGGGCTCATCATTAGAGCAGAATTCGTGAAGCATTGTGCAGCATCCAATATGGAGAAAATGACCTGTGCAACATCTGAGCATGGGCTCATTGCAGCTATGTGAAATAGTGAGCACATGTATATGGAGAAATGTCCATTAAAACAAGCTCTGGGTCATTGTAAACTAATGCATGTTCTTCAGACTCAAGATTTGTACTCTTTCATGCCACATCGAGTGGCTGAATGCTCATTGTTCAGAATTTCCTTTCGTGCAAGTCCTTGCAGATGTACTGTATTGAATAATAGAGGGGGAAATAATGGCAAGATACATTTGTGATGGACCCCTTGTCATTATAGTTCAATATTCAGTTTGCGAGGTAATGGAGAAGAGAAAGCAAATGAGAGGAACGAGGAGATGGAGTTTTGTAACTACTTGTTTATGTCATGCCTTATTGAGTTCTGTATCAAATTGCATTCAGGTCTTTTCTGCTTGTTGATTCTCATTGGTCTCAGGTTCTTCAGAC
This sequence comes from Danio kyathit, assembly GCA_903798195.1. NCBI lineage: Eukaryota > Metazoa > Chordata > Actinopteri > Cypriniformes > Danionidae > Danio > Danio kyathit. Next base: position 33,523,300 of record LR812529.1, on the reverse strand, counting down.
CACATTTTAAACCATTAGTACAGTTATGTGTCTGAAATGATTTAGCATTTATATGAGGGACATGTTTGTCATGGTTATACTTCCTAGTAAAGGGCGCAGGTCAGACATTTCAAATGCAACTTGGATGCAGTGAGATGGTTACACCTTTCTGTTTTTCACTCTTACAGCTTTATTATAGTTTCTTCTTGATCTGTAAATATTGTGTTATTAGTTATAGTGTGGATTGTTACCAAATATCATTTGAATGGATATTTGCAGATTTCTTTCAGAATAAATGTAATGCAAATGCATAATATATCTTCAGAATTCACATGAAATGTGTCAAATGTGAAGTAAGTACAATTTAGCATAACTCCTTGAAATACATTTAGCAAAATCCATTAAAATATGTCTTAAATGTCTTGCTGATGAGTCATAATGACCATTTTATGTGTAAACCTGAAAATGTAGTCATTCATTTCAAAATTATTAAAATGCTGTATCATTTAATGACTTGTCAAGAGGTTTTCAATCATTCCAATTATGTCTAATGCATAACTCGGTTCATGCAGTTACGTAACTACAGGTGAAGCGGCACAACTAGTAAATTGGGGCACTTAAGTTTTTGCTTTTAAAAGCATAGTTCAACCAAAAAGAAATTCTGTCATCATTTACTCTGCATCTTGCTGTTCAAAAACCGCATAATTTCTTCTACAAAAAAAAAGCTATATCTGAAAATGTCCTCCCCACACCCCATTCCCCAATGTAATTATGAATGAAATGCAATTTTGATTTGTGTTCTTCTATACCACATTTTGTACAGGTACAGTACACAAGAGTTTTGTTTGTGGTTGAACAATCTCTTCAAATTTCTTCACTTTATCTGTCAATACTGTGTGAGATGCTCAAGTAAATGGTTTAAAACATTTTTTTTGTGTGTGACAATTTAGAATCCACACATGTTGTTCAGTTGGGATGTGTTTGTAACATTTTTCATTAAAGCTTCTTTTATCAACTTGCATGGAAAAGGTGATCAGTGTTTCCTCTAGGATTTTTTCCAGCTGTGGCGGCAGGCCTTTTGATCTACCAACTACCTTTGGCGTTATTACAATGACAAATGGGACGCAGTCGAGATCGGATTTGTGTAATACGAGGATTTTGCTTGCGTTAGGATTTCCTCTGTTCGTGCACAACTTCTTGCACGTCCTCAAATATACGCTGCTCAAGTGCAATTTAGCGCGTTTACGTAGTGAATTTGTCTCCAACCTTTATTAGATTTGCTAGGAATATTTATGAATGTCTCCAATAGACCTACAGAGCGGCATTAATGCGTCCTGAGGGAAAGTGAAACGGCTATAAACTCCAGCAAGATAAAGTCTTTGTTTGTTGTATGCAGAGCCATAGACCTTTATCTATAAATAAAGTATAATTATGGATACTGTGTTCATCCTAACTGAAAGCTATACGTCATGTTTGCTAGCCTCACGCGTCATGCACCTGTCAGTCAGCATGTCACCGTAAAGGGTTAAACAAATGACGCACAGCACTCCTACAGTTACAGAAAGGTTTGCGCTGTTATAATTCACTTACCTTTTAATACGTTTTGGTGCGATTATAACCCGCTATTTAAAAAAAAAAAAGACAATGTTTTAAATGAGAAGCTGTAATATGTAGCCGTGGCGGGATGAATTTTGGCGTGGCGCCCCGCCATGTTAGAATGAATGTAGCGAAAACCTTGGTGATTAACAGCCAGCATTTTCTTTGCATGTAATCTACTTGTGCAAATGATTACATATTTGTATTTGTAGTGAACACACAGCTAATGGTCGCATTGTCATTTTTAAGAAAAAGAAATACAAATGCTTGGCTAAACATGCTTGTTATATGTGTGTATGAGGTTAATTTTATCAGTTGAGAACTCATGAAGAGCTTATAAAATGCCATAAATTCATCTGTTGCACACTATCAGACAATCTGCTGCAAGGATGCAGTTTCCAATATCTGTAACACAAAACCAAGCTTTGTGTTTGAGCATTTTGTTTTTTACATGTTGTTCTTTGTTCAAATAATATTTGTTGCACTGACCACAACTCGCCAACAAATAAATCTAAAAATATTTTTATTTTTATTTAATAATTTTTCTTATTAATAAATGTGATAGATCTCTAAATATGTGTGTATTTTTATTAACTTGTTTGATATTTTATTAAAATTACAAAACACAAAAGAGATATGAGTATTTCTACATTTAATTACCATAGCGGTCAAAATGACCCCATGCATTTCAGTGTCTGCTACTTTTCTGCGTGACTTTAAATATGCGTGCCTCTGTTGTCTAGCAACTTCCTGCTAACAAAAACATAAATTTCTGTTGGCAAAAACAATATTTCAGATATGTCTTTTAAAACAGCATATTCAAGCCACAAAAAGCCTCTCTCATGTGAAAGTAAGGCGCTGACATTCACAGGCAGTCTAGTAGCCTAACTAAACATATACTTATAGGCTATATCACCAAAAAGATTGTATTTCTACGATGGCAGACATTCCAAGCTTCATTTTAAAACCGCAATAGAAGCTTTTAATGTAAATATGATGTGACAACATGGCATCTTAAATGAGGACGGTTAGAATGCCCGGTATGATAATTTTAGTAGTTAATAGAATTCTGGTAGTTCCAGTGTGAAACTAGCTTTATTTGCTTGTATGTAGTTGTGCCCTCTTTTCATTTAAAAGTAAATCACACATTATCACCTGCGTTATTAGCCAATCATAATCAGTTATGTACACACACACACACACACACACACACCAGAGCAGGCCGTACAGGTATGTAACACCCTAGTCAGATGAAAACCGCTTCCGTGTGCTCAATTACACTATAATATATTACATTGTATTGTCTGTAACAGTAAAGGTATTGTAAAAGGGAATCTTCAAAGTGCAACCTATAATTATATGATTTAATTTCCATCTCTCTATTTTGTCATAGAGATTTGAGGTCCATCAGGACCCGATGGTGAGTGTGGCCCACATGGTGCAAGCCGGAGGTGGCGTATGGATGGCTTTCTCTGAAGGTTCTTCTATACGCTTGTTCCATACAGAAACACTGGAGCACCTGCAGGAGATCAACATTTCCACACCCTCGTCATTTTACAACCCCAGTGAGTAACTCTCCTTTGACCCAGTAAAAGGAGCCGTTTGAATACCAAAACGTTTTCACGCCTTCACACATGCTTGATCAGCACTTGTTTCTATCTTTTTCTTTGAACCGCACTTCTTGGGATAAAAGGTAATAACGGAGAAGTTCTTTCTGGAATGGTTCCTGTAGGCTGGCTCTCCAGGGACAGACCGTGAATAAGTAGCTAACTTAAGACCCCGCAGAGCAGTAATGGAGCTGCAGGGTTACAGGCAGGAAAAGTCACAATGGCACAGACAAAGCTTTCCATTCAAAGGGTTGCCATGGCAACGCTCTTGTCATGACTCCAGCAGCCGTGGCATGTTGGTAATGTGCCAGCATTTTGCCATTGCGCCTTTTCTCTGTGCAGCTGGTCTTTAATTCGTCTGCGTTCACATTTTTACCTCTCTGCACTCACCTTTAGCTGTCGTTATCTCCCTTGGGTCCTGTGTAATTTGTGAAATTCTTTGCGGTTCATGCCTCCTTCACTGCTACATTAAATACTACAGAAAAAAATTAGAGGCAATTCTCATTTCGCCTGGGTTTACAACTTAATGTTGTTTGATTTATTTAGTTTATTCTTATTCTTTATTTTACTTTTTTAACTAAGTTTATAATAATGCTGCCATTTAGATTTTTTTTGCATAAAATAGCAAAAAAAAGTATCTATTTATATTATACTTTATATTAATTTATCTATTTTTTTTAGATAAAACAATTCCAATGTTTTAACTTCAGAAGAATTTAGAATATTTGGTGGAATAACCTTAATTTTCAATCACAATAAATGAAAGCAGAAGAAATATGGTATATATTAAAATATCAACATCAAACCCATACCCAATCACTACAACAGATACAGAGAAGCAGAATTTTGCTGTGCTAGTTACTGAAAAATAGTAACTAGTTACAGTTACTAGTTACTTCATTCAAAAAGTAACTCAATTACTTTATCGAATACTTACACCAAAAAGTGATGCATTTCTGTCAAAAGTCATTTTTGAGTTACTTTTTTATTTTTTTTTGCTGCATGGAAAATACACTGTTGATTAACTTCAGTTTTAATTAATTTCTCACAACTAAAACACAAGACAGACTTAATCAAAAGAAATTTTTAAACACAAATTTAGACCAGCAGCACAAAAACACAAAAAATCCCAAGGTGATAAACCAGCATTTTAAACAAAACAAAAACATTACAGCTGTCATGATTGCCATCGATCTATGTTAGGAAAGATCGTTGGTGAACTACAGACCTGTAAAGAACTACAATTCCCTACATTATGCTTTGCACACACCGGACTCCATTTCCATTAATCACACACACAGCTGAAACCTGAAACCTGTTATCATGGATTGTTTGGACTATAAACACATCTTGCTATCGGAGTTCATTACGGAGTCTTTGTATGTCATGTGGATGTTTTGTTATGGTGATGTACCTGAGTCTTGTTTGAGTTTAGTTTGCTTTTCTGTTTGTTTATTTGATACTTTGTAAGACTTCACAAAGACTGTATCATTAAAATTGCACTTGAATCCTACCTTTTGTCCTCGTCTCATCACCGCATCGTGACAACAGCTGTTTAAAAATAGGGACCCCCTCGAAAATGAGATGGTTCGTCTCAAGGGGGTATCCCATTCAATAAATTCAAATTTAAAATTCAAAAATGATATCTATGGGCAATTTTCAAACTAACCACAAATTAAACATGGTATGTCAACAACTTATGAAAAGTACGACCTGTACATTCAAAGTGCAAAATCTGCTGTTGTATAACAACTAATAAAATATGTAAAACAATAAAAATTACAGCATTTTGTCTAAGTAATACAACACTATACATTTAGAAATGTGTCACTGTGTCTACTAAACTAATCAATTTTGTTATACAGATAACAAATGTGTGCTTATTTATTTGAAACAACATAGTATTAGTAATAGTACATAGCAATAGTAACTTTAATAGTCTCTCGGTCTCTCTCGCGCACACACTTGGTCTACCTTGTGCACATTCGGTCTTTCTCGCGAGCACACTTGGCCTCTTTTGCGTGCACCCGGTCTCTCTTGTGCGCACTCGTTCTCTCTCACACGAACACTTGGTGACCTCATGCGCATTCGTTCTCTCTCTGGACATTATACACACCACAGCTAGCTTTCACTGGATGAAAGAAAATGTAAACATTCATTATATAACCATGCACACTAAAACGTGTTGTTTGCACATAACGTATCCACACAATAAATTGTCATTTCAGTATAATTCAGCAACACACATCAGGCTATATAAAAAAAAATCCAGACATCATTGCTCTAGTAGCTTGCAGAATAACTCCTTTCAGAGGGTCTAATAATGTTTGATTTCACTTGAATGCGATTGTCCACATTTAGCTTTAAAAAAAGCCATGATTCTTTTGTTGTCACAGACAATTGCAATCAAGCAGAATAGAAAAAAGAAGGAAGAAAAATAAACCCAAAGCGGTGTTGCAGACTTCAGGAACTGGCCAGAGCAAGTTAATGTCAACTAGCCTGTTGCTACAACTCTTAAAAAACAAAGAGAGTAAAAGATAGACCTAATCAAACAATGAGAGCATCAAACATGTGGATCAAAGTTGCAGCTGTATTTCACAAGACACATAAAGGCAGAAAAGCTGAGGATTGAGGTGAAGACTCTTGTGAAGGTCCTGGGACCCTGAGGCTGTTGTCGAACTTACGCAGCAAGATGTGTTTAAATATGTAGTTCTTGTTGAGTGAGGTAACGCTCCCTTTTCGTGTTATGTCGAGGGGTTTACAGTCCACAGAGCACAAAAGTGAAAATAAGCTTTGGCAGATGCTTTCTTCCCCTCTTTTTTTAATTCTACGCCCAGAGAACATCCAGTTAGTTTTCCTGAATATATGCTAATCTGCAAGCATCACACATAGGAGGACTGATATGGTTATTTCAGATCAATGGTCTGCTAATCCCACAGGTTTGCTCCCGAGTGTCGGGTGATGAATTAATTATTGTCTTAAAGTCAGCCGATTATTCTGCAGTTTCTCCTCGGCTAGAAACTTCAGACACGATAATCAAGTCAGACATCTTCTAAACGCACTGAGGCTGAATCCATCCTCTCTAATAATAACAGGGAAAGTCAGATCCATAAGGGAAAGGAATTTTATAAGATAGAGATTTTTGTATACTATAAAACAATCATTTAAAGGGTTCATATTATGCTGTTTTACAAAGTCTTGACTCTGCTTGGTGGTTCAAAACGTTCACTTAATTTAGATTATTACAATACCTTTCCAGCCTGGCAGAAACAGCTTGATTAGTTCTGGGTTTGATGAATACCTGCGGGCACATTGTGATCTAGGCAGTGTTTCAGTATTGCTATGTCCCCTGCCAAAACCTTGAGTTCAAACTTACCAGTGATTTCAATGCTATACAGTTTATACACTCACCGGCCACTTTATTAGGTACACCTGTTCAAATTTCTAATCAGCCAATCACATGGCAGCAACCCAATGCATTTAGGGATGTAGACATGGTAAAGATTATCTGCTGCAGTTCATTCAAAGTCACTTAAATCAGAAAGAAAGGTGATTTAAGTGACTTTGAATGTGGCATGGTTGTTGGTGCCAGATGGGCTGGTATGAGTATTTCAGAAACTGCTGATCTACTGGGATTTTCATGCACAACCATCTCTAGGGTTTACAGAGAATGTTCCGAAAAAGAGCAAATATCCAGTGAGCGGCAGTTCTGTGGAGACAAATGCTTTGTTGATGCCAGAGATCAGAGGAGAATGGCCAGATTGGAGCTGATCAAAAGGCAACAGTAACTCAAATAACCACTTGTTACAAACGAAGTATGCAGAAGAGCATCTATGAACGTATAACATGTCCAACCTTGAGGCAGATGGGCTACAGCAGCAGAAGACCACACCGGGTGCCACTCCTGTCAGCTAAGAACTGGAAACTGAGGCTACAATTTGCACAGGCTCACCAAAATTGGACAATAGAGATTGGAAAAGCGTTGCCTGTTCTGTTGAGTCTCATTTTCTGCTGCGACATTCGGATGGTAGGGTCAGAATTTGGCGTCAGCAACATGAAAGCATGGATCCATCCTGCCTTGTATCAATGGTTCAGGCTGGTGGGGGTGGTGTAATAATGTGGGGGATATTTTTTTTTGCCACACTTTGGGCCTATTAGTACCAATTTAGCATTGTGTCGACGCCACAGCCTACCTGAGTATTTATGCTGACCATGTCCATTCCTTTATGACCACAATGCACTCATCTTCTGATGGCTACTTCCAGCAGGATAACGCACCATGTCATAAAGCACAAATCATCTCAGACTGGCTTCTTTAACATGACAATGAGTTCACTGTACTCAAATGGCCTCCACAGTCATCAGAATTTAATCCAATAGAGCTCCTTTAGGATGTTGTGGAATGGGATATTTCATCATGGATGTGCAGCCGACAAATCTGCAGCAACTGCGTGATGCTATCATGTCAATATGGACCAAAATCTCTGAGGAATATTTTCAGTATCTTGTTGAATCTATGCCACGAAGGATTAAGGCAGTTATGAAGGCAAAAGGAGGTCCAACCCAGCACTAGTAAGGTGTACCTAATAAAGTAGCCGGTGAGTGTATACTAGCAAAACGAAATATTTGTAAAATGTTTGTGACATACACTCTGATGTCTATGGAGAGACTAATGATAATCATTTTACACATAAAAGCACACTGTTTAGGTGACTAGAGCGTTTACACTATTCTTCTACCAGTTAAGCAGCCACTTCATGTTGTGTATTTTGTGAGAAGTTGTTGAATTTACGTGTTGTAAACATAGACTGTAAAAGATATGGACGTAGTATCCGTGACGTCACCCATAGGTTTCTGAACACTGCAAAAGAAGCTACAAGTAGGCGCAGCCAACCATCGCCATTTTGTTAGCGCGTCATCGCACCAAACGCGGGATACCAAATAAGGGCAAAGAGGCGGAGAGTGAGCGGAGCTACAAGACGCATGCTTGATTCTCAGCGTTTTGCTTAGACCTGGCTTAGACAGACTTTTTACTTTGGGAGAACGTTTAATGCTTCATTACCTGCGACTCGTTTGTGTTCTGACCACATGTGCTTTGTTGTACACTATATCAATAAAGTGTTTAGACTTTTAAAAACACTGTTGTAATACATTGAGCCACTAAACATTGTTCTTATGACGTTTTCTGACAGTAGAAAAACACGAATTACAATCAAACACTTAAGATATAGTCTGTGTTAGTAAATGCAAGGCTGTTTATAAAAATCCAGCACTAACACTGTATGACAATGCTTCAGATGACTGTTTTATAGCCTACAGCTAATCAATCTTTCAGATTCTGGAGCGCAATACTGGTCTAAAGAACATTTAAATGATAAATGATCTTAAATAAAACAAATACATTTAAAGAGATGGTATATAAATATAATATCACTCACCTGGGAAATGGAGGCAACTTGAACAGTTTGTAAGCACAATTAAGTGCACACACCATGCTATATCATCTGATAATTGCAGGAAATAATTCCAAAAGGCAAATGACTGTGTAAAGAAATATTAACCAAAACAAAAATACGATGTATATGCCGAGATCAGCAGCTAATTAGCCAGAATCAGCTGAGGCGACGAGACTGCCACCAGCGAGGGCTAGCTGTCACTCAAGTGGCCACGCCCTTAATTATGCAAACTTAATATAACTTAATAAAAACAAAACGGATGAGTTATAAAAAAATTCACCCCCCTCACAGTTGTCATGAAAGGTAATCATAGCTATATGCACCAAAGCCATCGTTTGTACCAGGCTGTAAGCATATTTTATCAGCTGTAAAAATGGCCAATTTACCAATGCAGAAAGAAAGCACTTGGACTTCCTGAAGCCAGCCCCCCAAGGCGAGTCGATGAATTGCAGTTTTAGTTACTTCCGTATTGGCTTCCCAAGGGAGAGCGGGAGGTTGCCGCTTGGTTGTAAATCCTGAAGCTCTATTCTCTCCACTGCAGTGTAGGCTACCAAGGCAGCATCATGACTAACATCAGCCATCATAGATCAACTAATTTAATCATTATTAAGATGTTTAAATATTGAGAATTGAAATATCAAACATTTCACGATATAAACAATTTGAGCTGGGATTGTTGGTCAAGAGAATTGCACAGAAACTTTGCATGCAGCAGACGTGGTGCAACAGAATCAGGGTAGTAACGGTTATGTTGATTTGACCATCAGCAACCATTTAAATTTCTTAAACCCCAGAAAAAAAATACCTTTAGTCCAAACAAGCCCATTTATTACAGTTCTTGAAAAGAGATTTTTAAAAACAAAACATCTTCATTTGGAGTGGGCTTTGAGATTTGATGATAAGACGTCTTTAACAACATTATCCAGTGTTCATAGTTTCTAGATCAGAGATGTCCAAACTAGGGCCCGCAGGCCAAAGTTGGCCCATGGTTACCTGTGACTTGGCCCATCTGAGAAGAGAGGGAGAATGATGGGGATGGCTGGAGATTGTCAATTCCAATTTGAAGTAACCCTTCGTTTGGTTGTTTTATTGTTAAAAGCTAACTAAAATTAAATGTTTCAATTAAATTGTGTAAATGAATGAGATTTTATTTAAATGTACACACTGTCACCTGACAATACAAAGACATTGGTGAGCAAATGAAGTCAAGGCAGATTCTGCTTGATTAGTGTATTCAGCATTACCCATGGTAACTTTAATGTAATATAGTTTGGTATATTTACTTTCAGCCCATGACTCTCGATGATATTTGGTTTTTGGCCCTTTATGCTAAAACGTTTGGTCACCCCTACAGTAGCTGTTCTAGATTCTTTATATCAGTTTAAATGTATTCGTTATCTTCTAATAATTCAATGATCTGCTATCAGTTATTCAATGTACTATTCAATGTACAATAATATGCTGAGTATAATACAGTATCAACAAACATTTATGAAACACAATTTCTTATATTACTGCGCATGCAACTTTTGTTTTCTTACATGAATCAAAAAACTACATGTAATATTAAAATGAACTATGAGCTTTGAAATATATTCAGAAGTGAGAAATTATTAAGAGAAAGATTGAGAGAGAAATCAAATAAATTTGATTAAAACTCACAGGACCAAGATTCTGCATGGTAATCATATTTATTGCAATCATGAATTAACAATTAATTATATTCCGTTAATACATTTTACAGTACTTAATATGCTGTGTTTATTTATACATACACTATTGTTAATTAATTGTGTGGTTTATAATACACTAGTGTTTATAAATGCAAATTAAATTGTTTAATTCTTAAATGTGTGGAAATTAAAATGAAGATTGCTACTGTGCTCCGAATACATTGCCGATTTTCATTTTGCATTATCTACAGCACTGCACAATTTAACGTTATCAGATACATAACCCGTTTTAATCTTAGATCTCAGTGATTATGAGGCAGAAGTATGCATTATGCGTCAAGGACGTCCAATAAAACATTTCTCCCCAATCGTCAGCATCTTATGTTTTCAGCATTCATGAATTCATTACTGTAGAGCTGTAGATTTATTTGACAATCTATTATTAAGACGATTCCTCCAGCACGGAAAAGAGAATGTATAATAATAAGACAATGCTCTGCAGAACTGGACAGCTGACATTTCTAAGAAGGAGTTCTCCTTAATGCGGTGCGTTCGCTAATGTTTTTTCATGACCTTCAGTGATTTCCTGGTGAATACCTGAAAATGCTTCATTTACACATTGTCCAAAGACTTCACAAGCACTATAGCAATCCAAAGAGCGCATGACAATCAATTAGCAACTTTCCAATTATTTATGGAAAATAGGCACCGTAAATTGAGCAATCGGCCATACTTGTAGTCAAGGTTGTACTACTGTATGTTGTTCTTTTTTTATGTAATTATATTCTGAAGACCCAAGGGTCAGTGATTTGGGTACTTTTAATGAAGTCAATTAAATGTTTCGTGTTGCTTTTTGTGTAAACAACAATCTAAATGTTGTCATACCTGCACACCGCTATAATTGACCAGTTAAATAAACTGCAACAGAGAGGCAATCAGAGCTTTTAATCCACATTTCCACAGAAACCATAATTGATTTAAAAGCAGAAATTAGTTTTTAAATACCCTTTGCACAGCTTGTTCTCTTTTTTAACAATGGGATCTGTATACTGTATACTGTATAGTTAAAGCAAGTTTGAGTGAGTAATAAGGCTGCATGTGTTTTCTTTTGTTTCGAAGGTCAAAAGAGCATGAGGGTCACCAGCCTGTTGATTTGCCAGGGGCTGCTGTGGGTAGGCACTGCTCAGGGTATTATCATCACCCTGCCTGTGCCCAAGCTGGAGGGCATCCCCAAAATTACAGGTACACAGATGGTGCCTCTTTGTAGTGCATTTGTCCTTTTGGAAAGTTTGCTCTGCAATGCAAGGATGAATTATGTGATGATTCAAACAGTTAGGTCTTTGTTAAATAAATAGTTCACTCTAAAATGCAGTTATTTACTGAACACAATGTTGTTGTAAATATGTTTGCTTTTTTATGGAAGACAAAAGGATTGTTTTGATACTTTTAGCACCTGAAAGAATGAAACGCATAATAAAACTACCGTAAAGACATAATTGAAACGTTTAGCTGCAAAAACCTCTAAGTGCTGTCTGAAATTTTCAGCTAAAATTAGCATTTATCTCAGGCTGTTGTGAGTAGTTTCAGTAATTTTATTCTTAGTGCAAAGAATAGGTTATTTTCATTGCCTTTAAATTGAAATCACTGAACATAAATATAGGAGGTTAGGAAAATTATAATTTTAGAAGAAATGTTCAGATGGCACTTAGAGGTTTTTACAGTATATATATATACTCTCAAAAAATTACTTTTACTGCTTGTTTCAGTTACTTATATAAAATGAGTTGAATCAACACAATTCTTAGGTTGTTTTGAAAGACAATCTAATTGTTTTATGTTGAATCCACTTACTGTAAATTTGTAAAAAAAAAATATATATATTAGGTTAACTAAACTGATTTGTGTTGGGACAACATAAAGAAATTATGTGGAACCCACAGTGTATACACTTACCAGCCACTTTATTAGGTACACCTTACTGGAACAAGGTACTGGAAATATTCCTCAGAGATTTTGGTCCATTTTGACATGATAGCATCATGCAGTTGCTGCAGATTTGTCGGCTGCACATCCATGATGCGAATCTCCTGTTCCACCACATTCCAAAGGTGCTCTATTGGATTGAGACCTGGTGACTGTGGTAGCCATTTGAGAATAGTGAACTCATTGTCATGTTCAAGAAACCAGTCTGAGATGATTCGCGTGTTATGAGATGTTGCTTTATCCTGCTGGAAGTAGCTATCAGAAGATGGGTACACTGTGGTCATAAAGGGATGGACTTGGTCAGCAACAATACTCTGTCAGGCTGTGGCATTAACACAATGCTTAATTGGTACTAATTGGCCCAAAGTGTGCCAAGAAAATATCTCTCACCACCACCAGCAGCCTGAACCATTAATACAAGGCAGAATGGATCCATGCTTTCATGTTGCTGACGCCAAATTCTGACCCTACCATCCGAATGTCACAGCAGAAATCAAGACTCATCAGACCAGACAACGTTTTTCCAATCTCTATTGTCCAATTTTGGTGAGCTTGTGCGAATTGTAGCCTCAGTTTTTTATTCTTAGCTGACAGGAGTGGCACCCGGTGTGGTCTTCTGCTGCTGTAGCCCATACGCCTCAAGGTTCAACGTGTTGTGCGTTCAGAGATGCTCTTCTGCATACCTCGGTTGTAACAAGTGGTTATTTGAGTTACTGTTGCCTTTCTATCAGCTCAAACCAATCTGGCCATTCTCCTCTGATCTCTGGCATCAACAAGGCATTTGCGCCCACAGAACTGCCGCTCACTGGATATTTTCTCTTTTTCGTAAAAATCTCTGTAATCTTAAATCCCCTTTCTTCCCCATTCTGATGCTCGGTTTGATCTGCAGCAGATCATATTGACCTTGATTGCATGCCTAAATGCATTGAGTTGCTACCATGTGATTGGCTGATTAGAAATTTGCCCTAATGAGCAGTTGGATAGGTGTACCTAATAAAATGGCCGGTGAGTGTATATACTGTATTTTTATAAATATTTTTCTCCAAATATTTGATTGCCAAAGAGGAGATGATTAACATGAATCTTAATGTTGATTCATATTTGTGTGGAAACCCTTAATATGTTTATATATAATCAGAGATTACAGAAAATTAATTGAACTGTATGCCTTTTTGATGCATGCTGGTTTAATGGTTTAGTTTCCACAAGGTGCATTACCAAAATGAATCATCTATATATGACCAAAAAAAAAAAAACTTCAAAAGTTCTCTTTTGTTCTCCACAGAATAGAAATATTTATGCAAATGGAAATGGGAACTATGAAGGATGAACAAATTATGATAAATTTTTCAAGTTAATTCATTTCAAAGTAATTTCAGTATGTAATATGCACTTCAACATGTAATAATGCAAATCAGTTATCAAAGTTCTTTCTGCCTTTTACTGATGAAAGCGATTTGTGTTTTAATGTGGCCCAGGTAAGGGGATGATGTCCTTCAATGCTCACTGCGGCCCTGTGGATTTCTTAGTTGCCCTTTCCAGCACATTGTCCCCTGATCTTCTAAAACGGGACTCTGTGATGGAAGGTCACGATTCGGCCTGTGGAGTGGAGGACCGCAGCGACTCATCCTCTCAGGAATCCCTCCAGCAGCCCAATGTTTCTACCCAGGTGGATGGAAAAGGGAAGGGACGGGGTGTTTTACTACAGTACCGTCTCCGCTCAACTTCAGGGTTACCCGGACGACCATTAACCGCACGAGGAGACGAAGCCTCAGACTCATCTCTAGAGTCTTTGGAGCACAGCATGGAAGATGGCTCAATTTATGAACTCAGCGATGATCCAGACATGTGGGTTCGGGGTCGACCCTGCGAGAGGGAAGGGGTTAGGCGGGACAGGGTCACCTCGGTCGCGGTCATTTCGGGTGGTAGAGGTTTCCGTCGATTAAGGGAGGGATCGGTGACAGCCACCATGGAAAGCACACTTATGATCTGGCAGCTTCCCCTCACCGTTTGAGCTGAAATGTGTTGATTTACTCATCCTCATGTCATTCCAATACCCTTTTGACTTCCTCTTGAATTAATATACGGGTCACTCTTTTCAGTTCAGTTATGATAAATAGACCTTAATTGGGTTTGACGATATGTTGAATTGAACGCAGATGAAAATGAGGCTGTGAGTGATAGACTAATGGAACACAGTTATTTGATAACAGAGTATCCACAACTTCTACTGTTGCTTTTTTTGGTAATCCTTTTTTTGTCAGCTCCACTGTTGGTATGCTATCAAACAGCATTACAATATTTTGAATTCACTGTAGTTTTATACCTCACAGCCTTCTCATTCTCATAAAAAAATTATTATGATGCTACTCTTAGAAAGTTGTATGCAAACTGGAGTTATTAAGCTTCCAAAAGAATACAAAAGCATCATTGGCCATGTTACTCATCTTTCCTAGTTCAATAAATCAAACAACATATTTTTGTTTAAACTGGCAAAAATGATTAATTCATTCAGGCCCATAGCCAGGGGGGTTCGGGTGGTTCGAAAGACTCACCCCTCACTGACAAAGGTCCAGAATTTGTCTCATAAATGAGCTCATTTGGCCTATTTTGACTGCTATGCCATTATAAATTGTAAAAAATACCTACGAAAATAACCCATTGAAGAAGGCTTTTAAGACCAAGTGGAATCCTGTGTTGACTGAAGCTTCGGTGAGACTTCCCATTCTGAAGTGCCAAATTCAGCATCCTAAATTCTGAAAGAGGAAAGTTGAATGTAATGGCCAGTTTGTTATTCGGCTAATAAATGACTATAGGCTCCAGTTTTTAATTTAAATCTTTAACAGATTCCTTTTTTTTCCTAATGATATATTATGCTACATTTTTATAAAAAAAAGTATTGTTTTCATATTTCTTTATTCTAAATCTTTAGCGAATGTTTTTGGTTCATCAAAATGTGTTGTTATGATGACCATCCAACAAGCTAATCCAGCTAAAAATAGTGCTTAAAATGTCACTAAAATGCAATATTTAAACCTCATAATTAAATAGAAAATGAGGCGAATAACTGCAAAAAGGTCCACTTTTTTAAAAAAAGAGAACCATCCCTTTCACCACACTGGCTACAAGCCTGTCAGTGATAATCTTGCCAGAGCAATAAAACCGAATCACTGAATCAGTGAGTTGAACTGGCGAAAAAATTCTAAAACAAATAATCCATACCAATTTTTAAACTGGTTTCTCTGATTTAATGAAAAAATAGACTTTGCTAGAGATTGGTCAAGGTTTTGGTTGATAACAATACAAATATTGACTAGTTACTATAATTTAGTATAATTGGAAAGATTAGCAATTGATTTGTGTGACAAATTGTCCAACAGTCCAACAGACATCAATTGATTGATAATTTTCCCCTCCAGTAAACCAGGGAAACTGGATCATCGAGTCAGTGAGATGAGCTCAATTACTGATTCAAGAACAAATCATCCTGTCTGGTTTTGTGAAGTGAGTCATTTGCTTCATTGAAAAAAATTTCAATAGAATAAGACATTGCTATGGATTGGTGTACTGTGATTTTTGGTCAATAAATACCTTTTATATTTGTAGTTTTGGCAACAAGCCACAGCAATTTTATACAGGCGTGTTTTAGGTGTCAACGTCTTTTGAAACTGGATCATTGAGTCAATGAGTTGAATTGATGAGTTAACAAATCATTCAGGATGACTTTAAGTTGCTCAACTGATTCACTAAAGCTATCTGACTCATTTAAGTCATTTACATTTCAGACACTACAGTCAGATGTCAAGATTTTCATTATTATAACACTTGATTGTTTCATCTCACAAATTGCTACACCAAGTTTAATAAACTATAACATTTATTTGTGTGATAAATAACAAAACTGCCAGTTAAGTGGTGACATCTTTGATGATTTTTCTCTGCTGTGGATGTAAAACTGAGGCTGCGTCCGAAACCGCATACTTCCATACTATACAGTACGCTAAAATCAGTATGCGAGCCGAGTAGAATGTCCGAATTTTTAGAATTCGAAAATCAGTATGCGAGAAGTACCCGGACTTACTACTTCCGGCGAGATTCTGAAGTGCGCATCCCATGCACGCTGCGCTATCCCATCATGCCCCGCGAGAGAATTCATGAAAGGGAGTGAAGCGACGTAACTGACGCAGGTAGGTCACGTAACCATGACAAAATGCCGGATGTAGTATGTCCGAATTCCATTCATACTTCTTACATTCATACTGTATAGAACATACTTTTCTAACGGCCGAGTAGTACGTTTAAATTCAAATGCAGTACCTACTGAGTAGTAGCCGGTTTCGGACGCAGCCTGAATCATCGAGTTAAACATTTTAACTTAAAAACAAATGTCACGCAGACCAATTTGTTAACAAGCTCAATTGATTTGTTCAGAAGACATAGAGTCAGGTAATGTGCACAAATGTTACAATTTTCTTATGTTATTGTTTAGACTGATAAAAAAAGGAACCTGATACACTGAAAAAAATCATTCGGAGATGATTCCTTGAATTTACTCAATTTTTTTACGCTAAGTGGCTGTAAACTATTTATTTGGGCTGAATTTAAACAAACAAATTAAGTAGAATTTTATTAAATTTAATTTGTTTGTTTAAATTCCACACAAATAAATTGTTTGCAACAGTTTTGACATAATTTTTTCAGTGTAGCTGTAGTCCTCAGTAAGATGTTTTATACTAAAAATGAAAACCAGCATATTAAGAAAAAGCGTACTAATATGGGTTTGGAATGACATAAAGATGAGTACATGACAAAATCTTCATTTTGGTAAAACTAGGCCTTTTCACTGGTACAGAACATGTTTGGCACAGTTTCATTCACTTCTCCAGAAAAAAAAAGTCTCCTAAATGAACAGATCTTGTGATCTTAAGAAAGCCACTTCTTCCATTATCTGCAAGTAAAAGTCTAATAGCGATCGTACCTATATCTGGAAAGTTCTCCCTTCCCTGTTGGGAATCCTTATCCATGTATTAAATCTCACCCTTCACCATAATCAGGGTCTAAACTATTCAAAGCCAAACATTTCCTTGAGGGTTTAGTGTGTCCGAGCTTTAGTGAATCAAATTCTTTGGATTTGACCATGCCACAGAGCTGCTGAGGGGGCTTTATTCCCCCGCGTCTGAAGAAATCATATCATTGGAAAGTGAAAAGCCAAGTGAAAGGGGTTTCCATGCTTTTTGTGCAGTCTCCCAGAGAATACTCTCACCCTTTGACTTTTGATAATGTGAACGCATGATTCAATGTCGAAAGTCAAGCTCGGGCAGGTCAGTGCTGTACGAGTGTTAAAAGCTTGTGAAATGGATTTCAAAACACTTGACAGCCTAAATTTCTGTGACGGCGAATGGTAAAGCTTAATTAAAATAGTTTTTAGTGGGCATTTTTTTCGTACATACACAACCTGAAAACATTTTCACCATATGGCAGTCATTTGAAACGTCTGCTCAAATCACCATTACTTAACAAGCGAGTTCATTAGCAGCTGGTAGTGGAAAGATACAAGCACCACTAATTGCAGGAAAGTTGTGGATCTTGTGAAGCTTTTGATGTTTATTTGATCTTGTTGAAGGGTATTCACTGTCGATATTTTGTGTAATATCGCAGTTCCATCTGCGAGCTACAGTTGGCTCCCGTCATACTTTGTTCTTGTTTGATCCACATTTAACACATTCAGTAGTCTTCCATTAGGAACTATGCCAGATGCACATTATTTTGTGTTAAAGGGAATAGATTGATGTTGTTTTGGGGACAAATGAGCAAGCAAATAAATAATAAATTCATTAATTAATAATAAAAAATAAAAAAATAGCTTGGAACCCAGTTGAACCAGCATAGACTAGTTGAAGACAGCAAATAAACTACATAAAGTACTGTAAAACTAAATTCTTTAGTAAAAGCTACTGAATAATATAGGTAAATGATTTATTTTTTACATTTCTCACCACTTTATCATCATGTATTTTTCATTCCATGCAACATCGTGAATGTATGTAATTGTGTAATTTCTCCTGGTACTGCAAACTTTTTTTAAAAGTGTTAAACTTAACATTTATGAAGGCTGTAATATCCTACTGAATATAATAGTTGTAGGGCTACAACTGTTTTTTTTAATTGTTTTGAAGTGAAATTTTAATAGTAAAGTTTAGTTAGAATTTAACATGAATAATACTAATGTATCCATCCATATACAGTAAAGTAACAACTTGAAGTTTTTTATTTGTGCCTCAAATGCGCTGAATTTTTAGGATTTTTTAATGCTAATAAAATGTATGTGTTGTCAACTCACTGTTAGTAGAATAAAAACATGCTAAAAGTTACCTCTGATTGATTATTTGTCCTTGCACATATTAATCTGAGGTAAATGGTAAACCCATAATACTCTTGGCTGCTTTTAAGCTGACAAATGTATGCAGGGTTGTGATTTTTCCCCATCTCTTGTTGACCCACACAACAGCAAAAATCCCTGTGGTTACATATGATTTACACAGAGATGGTGGATAAGCAGGGTGCATTATATGACAATGAAAAAAACGAAAAGCTGCACCAAAAGGTCAGATCTAAATAAATGTATGCGTGTTGGGACGGTTACAGACTCGACCGCTGCTGCTGCCAGAACATCTTAGATTTGAAAATGATCATTTCGTGCAACAGAGTTCAGCACCTCTGTGCTTAGCAGGGCTACACAAGTTTTTAATGGGGTTTGAATTATTCATAATGTCATCATTTGCAAATTGAGTTATTATGCTGTGCATGCTATTCAGAACATAGCCAAAGATTGTAGGTACTACATTTGGTTTGATTTAAAAGAAAAAAAATGTCCACACTTGTCCAACCAAGTGTTCCCTTGGTATTCCCACACTTTCCCAGTGTTCCCACAATTTGCGTACACTTTCCACTGTGTTCCTACAATATACCCACATACACATTCCCCAGTGTTCCCACAGTACCCTCAGAGTTTTTCCAGTGTTCCTACAGTATACATAAACTTTCCCTAGTATTTCCACAGTACCCTCGCAGTTTTCCCAGTGTTCCTACAGTATACTCGCGTAAACTTTCCCAAGTATTCTCACAGTACTCTTGCAGTTTCCCCAGTGTTCCTACAGTATCCTCACATAAACTTTCCCCAGTGTTCCCACAATACCCTCACGGTTTTTCCAGTGTTCCTACAGTATACCCAGATAAACTTTCCCCAGTGTTCCTACAGTATACCCAAATAAACTTTCCCCAGTGTTCCTACAGTATACCCAGATAAACTTTCCCCAGTGTTCCTACAGTATACCCAAATAAACTTTCCCCAGTGTTCCTACAGTCTACCCAGATAAACTTTCCCCAGTGTTCCTACAGTATACCCACATACACTTTCCCAAGTGTTCCCACAGTACCCTCGCAGTTTGCCCAGTGTTCCCACAGTATAATCACATAAACCTTCCCCGGTTTTCTTACAGTATACCAACATAAACTTCCCCCAGCGTTCTCACAGTACCTTCACAGTTTTCCCAGCGTTCCCACAGTTTTCCCAGTTTTCCTACAGTATACCCACATAAACTTCCCCCAGTGTTCCCACAGTATCCTTGCAGTTTTCGTAGTGTTCCTACAGTAAATCCACATAAATTTTCCCCAGTGTTCCCACAGTACCCTCGCAGTTTTCCTAGTGTTCCTACAGTATACCGGCATAAACTTCACCCAGTGTTCCCACAGTACCCTTGCAGTTTTCCTAGTGTTCCTACAGTAAATACACATAAACTTTCCCCAGCGTTTCCACAGTACCCTCACAGTTTTCCCAGTGTTCCCACAGTATACCCACATAAACTTACCCCAGTGTTCCCATAGTACCCTTGCAGTTTTCCTAGTGTTCCTACAGTAAATACACATAAACTTTCCCCAGTGTTCCCACAGTACCCTCGCAGTTTTCCTAGTGTTCCTACAGTATACCGACACAAACTTCCCCCAGTGTTCCCACAGTACCCTTGCAGTTTTCCTAGTGTTCCTACAGTATACTGGCATAAACTTCCCCCAGTGTTCCCACAGTACCCTCGCAGTTTTCCTAGTGTTCCTACAGTATACCGACATAAACTTCCCCCAGTGTTCCCACAGTACCCTCACAGTTTTCCCAGTGTTCCCACAGTATACCCACATAAACTTACCCCAGTGTTCCCACAGTACCCTTGCAGTTTTCCTAGTGTTCCTACAGTAAATACACATAAACTTTCCCCAGTGTTCCCACAGTACCCTCGCAGTTTTCCTAGTGTTCCTACAGTATACCGACACAAACTTCCCCCAGTGTTCCCACAGTACCCTTGCAGTTTTCCTAGTGTTCCTACAGTATACTGGCATAAACTTCCCCCAGTGTTCCCACAGTACCCTCGCAGTTTTCCTAGTGTTCCTACAGTATACCGACATAAACTTCCCCCAGTGTTCCCACAGTACCCTCACAGTTTTCCCAGTGTTCCCACAGTATACCCACATAAACTTACCCCAGTGTTCCCACAGTACCCTTGCAGTTTTCCTAGTGTTCCTACAGTAAATACACATAAACTTTCCCCAGTGTTCCCACAGTACCCTCGCAGTTTTCCTAGTGTTCCTACAGTATACCGACACAAACTTCCCCCAGTGTTCCCACAGTACCCTTGCAGTTTTCCTAGTGTTCCTACAGTATACTGGCATAAACTTCCCCCAGTGTTCCCACAGTACCCTCGCAGTTTTCCTAGTGTTCCTACAGTATACCGACATAAACTTCCCCCAGTGTTCCCACAGTACCCTCGCAGTTTGCCCACTGTTCCTACAGTATAAACTTTCCAGAGTATTTCCACAGTACTCTCGCAGTTTCCCCAGTGTTCCCACAGTACCCTCGCAGTTTCCCCAGTGTTCCCACAGTACCCTCGCAGATTCCCCAGTGTTCCTACAGTATACCCAGATAAACTTTTCCCAGTGTTCCCACAGTATCCTTGCACTTTTTCCAGTGTTTCTACAGTATATCAACACTTTCTTCAGTGTGCCCACAGTACACCTACACTTTCCACAGTGTTTCACACTCACTTGTCCAGTGTTTGCACAATGCACCCTGACTTCGTCCAGGAGTCACACAATGTGCCCATTCTTTGCCCCATGTGCCCATAGTTTGGCCATAATTTGCCATGGGTTCCTTTATTCTGTAAATGTGGCCATACTGTGGGCAAGTTATAGCTATTTCTCACAACTTTTGGAGTCCACAATAGCTGTCCACATGGGGCTTAATGATTGCCCCAATTGGGATCACACTGGCCCCACTTTGTTGACTGGCATTTCAATCAAGATGGCAATCTCTTAATGATTAATCATGCAGGTTTGCCTCATAATCTTGCTTGAAATCAGGCTACCTTTGATGAATATTATACATTTGGACAGTTACTACCTATCTCTGTTAAGTAAGGAAGTTAGAATATTCAGACACAGGCTTTGTGTTTGTTTGTGATCAGTTATGTCATGATCCAGAGAAAAAAAGTTTCAATGTACTCAGATCATCTCGTCAAACACCAGCACCGTTTTTGTGGAAAATAGGGGCACTTACAACCCAAGGACTCTTGGGTGCATGCAGATGGTACATGAGAGGTGTAAACACAGCTGTGAGAGGGGAATGGAAGTTCTGGGAGGTGAGGATAGACCAAAGCTCCTGCTGAATCTCTTCATCCTAGTCCTGCTGGCTTCAGAACGCCGGCCTTAGGCAGATACACGGCCGAGAGCCCACTTAAGCCCACGTTAGTGTAGTTTACAGCAGGAAGGATATTTGCAGTTGCACTGAGCACAATGCTATTTGCGCCCAAATTGATTGGAGATCGCAGTAGTGTGAAACAGCTGCACTTACATGCTGTTTCCCAGAGAAGTTTTGTTCGTTAGACAAGAAAATCACCCAGGCATGTTATTTGCTGAGGAGAAAAAACATCAAACAAGTTAAGCTTCTGATACTCTGCATATTTACTCCTAAGGTCAATGTTATTTGCACTTACTCGGTGTTGTGTGACTAGCAGAATCTCATGCAGCTTTTTAGGCAACTTTCAGACAAAATAAGGCACTTTAGAGTCTAAATATAATGATATAACAGGTCTATCTCAGGATATGACCTTGGCATTGACCTTGCCTCTGCGTTTTTTTGCTGAAGCAGCCAAGCGTGAGTCGTATTATTAGAAATTTGCCACATATCATTACAAACAAATTCATTTTTTGCACAAATAGCGAGTCACAGCAGTGGTTATTTCAATTGCTTTTCAATTTGCATAAGTCATTTGCTCATTTCCTGCCGACACTTATTCCAATGGGACAGTGGTAGCACAGACAAACTGAGATCACATGCTGAGTCAGTCAGTAACACAGGATGAGTGCGAACATTTTATTCACCCAACATAAGCCAGTGATTGTACAGCAGTGCTGAATTGCATTTTAAAACAGAGTTTAGCACTAGAACGGCCTGTTTACCAGCCTCGAGTCAACAAAGAGAGCCAGGTTGCAGTGCAAGCGTTTTGGCTGACAAACAGAACGAAACCACAGATACACGTATTGTGCCACTAAAGTTGTCAATTAACCCCACCCTGAGAGTTCGGCCTATCACAAAACACAGCTGTGAACACACTGCAGTCTTCCCGAAGCCTCAGGAATCATTTGCATGCAGATGAATATTCCGTTGCTGCGAGCTTGTTTTATTTTTTGATAAAAGTCACAAATGCGTATGCTATCTGTTGACAGAGTTAATGATTTATACAGAAAATGCGCAAGCCGCCTTCTATGCTGCCATATCTGTCTTTTTACATTACGATGTGTTTGAAAGGCCTGTAACTTCTGACCAAGACGTTTAGTGTTTGTGATGTTTGGCAGAAAAGTATGAAATAATGTTGACGTCAATCAGACCTGTGTGAAAGCGGAACGTAGGCTGCTGTATTGAAGGATGACAGTTGGAGCATGAATTGTTAACTGGCAGCTTGAAAGAAAATACACAGCTGAATTTGAATGCCATTTTTCTAATTCACAGGGCTATCATTTCTTTGTTGGCTTCACTGATCATTTACCCCAATGGTTGGTAAAAAGGTGTTTTATTTGAAAGCAATGAATCGTGTAAAAAGGATCAAAATTTGATTGTGTTACACACACACCAGGAGGAGACCCGCGGCATGTCCATCACATATATATAATACAGTGGACCCAAAAAATAATGAGATGGCTTTTTTGAAAGGTTTGAATTACTCTCTGTTAGATGTCAAATATCAAAATAGTGGAATCTATTTATCAAAAGGGGCCCATGATAATCATTGTCCACCATTGAAAATACATCCAATTAGCACGCAAGTGTTGAAACTGGACTACCACCTAAAGGAGAGGAAGAAAGTCTGAAAAAGAGATTATGCAATTGCTTAAAAAACCTATTTTTTCCTCCCTTATATATATATATATATATATATACAACAGTCCTGTCTGGTTCTCGAATCTGATTGGCTGATAGCCGTGATATATTAAAGTAATATCAGAACTCGTACAGCCTCTTCAGCCTTGTGTATTACTCCGCCCTCACGAGTGGCAAGCAGAGGACTACAGTTTGACAAATATTGCTGCTGTTGGACAACATAATGTACTTTTGAGGCTTTTTAGGCGAGAATGTAGTTGTTTAGATTGCAACTATGCAGTTTATTTATAAGGATAGTGCCTTTAAATATTTATAATGTCAAAGATTCAGTGCATTGGCGGTCATTGGCCTGTCACACTGAGCAAAGTAAAGAGGGTTGACGTTCCATCACAAGATGGCGACAGAGACCGCGTAATAAGTCCTTAGAGGAGAAAAACAGCATTTTTTTCCGCGTACATGTACGTTACTACAAACTATAGCCAAACTAATCATTACAGAACAGGTAAGTAACGATCTCTCTCTTATTTTGTAGTGCTGTATTTATACTATAGAAATCTAGTAGTGTTTGCTTTGCTCTGGCTTTTTCGGGGTTAATTATTGTGATATCCCGATTACAACAGAGAAATACTGGGAAATCTCTGTAGATTGATGGCATTTTATGTCGGTCAGCCTTATAACATTAAAATGTGAGTAAAATCACCTGTTTTGTCATCAATTTAGACATTATGCAAGAGAATCATTCAAATACTAGCTCTAAAGGGAAGTTGGTAAATTAGCAACGGTTTCTGCTGTTCTGACTGTCAGCTGCAGATGTGAATGAATGGCGGAAGAAAGTAATTTCTCTTAAAAAAAGAGTTTTTGAGCCTTGCATGATTTTCTTTTTTTATATTCATTATTATGCCGTCAAACTGTTGTATAAACACAATATCACACTTTTAGCAGTGCGATGTGGCTGTATATTGTCACTGGTGGACACTAAGCCACTCTGCCTGAAGCCTTGTGCCAACGCACGCCTCCCACAAGTGCTAATTTACAACCATATTGCACTGCTACTACTGTATATTAGCCATTTATAATTTGACGATCTGTAAAAAGAGGAAATGAATCTCATTTTAAGACATGTTTTATCAAGTTTTTAGACCAGATTAAGTTCTTTTTAGAAACAAATTTTGGAAGACAGTAGTATGATAAGCTTTGTTTGAGAAAAGTAATTTTACATACTCTTTTAATTGTGACAATGTACAGCAAAATCAGTCACAAGGATCAATTTTTAAAACTGACAACAATTTCGACCTAAGACTAATGTACTTGCCGATCATTTATGTCTAACAATGTTATTTCAAGTTTAACTCAATGTGTTAATTGCAGTTTCTTTGTAATTATCCATCACTTTTCTATGGAAGTCCTAAGAGGCCATGCATTAAAATATTTTTTCTCTCTTGTTATGTCGTGATCACGAAAATAAAAGCAAAAATAATAAGTCAACTTTTTGTTATGTCGAGATCACGAGATAATTAAGTCATGATCACGACATAACAAGAGAGAAAAAATATTTTAATGCATGGCCTCTTAGGACTTCCGTACTTTTCGAAGACTGTTATACATGTTGTTAAATTCTAAAAGCTGAAAATGGAAAATGGAGTTTTGCTTGGAAAGTGTGCTTGTGATCTCCTTCTTTAAAAATGAAAGCTAATTGATTTGTTGTTGTTGTTTTGTTATAGAATGCAATATTACATTTTCAAGTATCTTAAAAGCCCAAATGCTTACAGAACCAATGTGCATCATTCAATCGTTTCGAAAACATTATCTTTCTTTGAAAAAGTGAATTCAGCATGTTCAAGTGCTTTTTTTTATGAGGTTTATTGCTTGGAATTGTTTAGGCCTTCACCTCAGCTCTTCACCTACCTCTACAGAAACTGCTTAAACTAGATAAAATGTTTGCCAGTGCCTTGCAAACTAGAAACTTAAACATTCAAACCTTCAAAATTTCCCTCTCTGTGCTTCTCTAGCGGTCACATCTGGATTCACTCCATGGACGAGTAATAATCGTCTTATCTGACAGGAGTCTGAACAGATTCTGCACAACAACAAAAGATATGATGCATCCTGTAAAACAATAACCAAGGGGCCAAAGCAATCTTTACCATTTCCCCTGGTATTTTTTATTAGTTTTTTTTGTCGCTCTTCTGAGAGACTGTTGTTCTACTATGTGCTGTGGCCTGATCGGAATCAGGCATCGCATCGCTCATAGCTGACAAATAGATGGTATTCCCATGCCATTTGTTTTCAACTAACTCTTGTGTGACAGATGTACCCTGAGCAAAGAAGCCTGAGAGAGAATGTTAATAGAAGAGCTCTTTTTTTACCTGTCCTCTTCTTCCATAAGAGATGCTTATATGTAGAGCACAGCCTACTCATTCAGAATCATTCAAGGTCTCCTTCTTTTAGGGCATTTTGGTAGTGCAAATGAAATGCTGAACGACAAGAATGGAGATATTACGAGTGCATAACATTTTTGTGTAGTGAAAACATTGGTTTAATAATATAGTTCAGCCTTTAAAAAAAGATTATCTTTGCATTGTGGCTAATTTTCAACATTTTCCACCCATGATTGTATTAATTCACCATTAGGTGGCAGTAAGTCAGTGAATTATTTAGACATCTGATTTGAAACTAAATAATCACTTTTAATCATCAAATAGAAAAAGAAAAGAAAGATTTATTTAGGGACACCCTTGACTAATAAATAGTAGGTGATAAACAGTTAAGTGAATAGAGTGTTTTTACTTGAATTCAAAGTATTCGTAAAAGAACAGATGAAAAGTACCCCCATGACCTACTACTACCACCAAATGTTGTAATCTGTATACAGTGGATACTTTACTTTTGCATAATGCCACAGATGAGGATTTGTCAATGGCAGTTGAGTGACAGAACCCATTCATGTTATATTAGTGGCATGAGCAGAAATTTGCATTGAGTGGACCTTGGTGAATTAAAGTGGACCTCCCTGCCTACTCTCAAACTAAAGTACATTGTAAAAAAAAAAAAAAAACAATGTGTTGGATGGATAATGTGCAGACAGAAAATTGCCAGTGTATTTTCAGTTCAAAAATAACCCTGATAAAGGAGGAGTATTGGTAATTGGTTGGTTGGTTGGTTGGTTGGTTGATTGATTGTTAGGTTGATGGTTGGTTGGTTGGTTGGTTGGTTGATTGTTTGGTTGGTTGGTTGGTTGGTCGGTCGGTTGTTTGGTTGGTTGGTCGGCCATTTGGTTGGTTGGTCAGTCAGTCATTTGGTTAGTTGGTTTGTTGATCGTTTGGTTGGTTGGTTGGTCAGTCGGTTGGCCGGTTGGTTGGTTGACTATAAATATGTATGCACATGTATATAAAAAGATGTTGCTTGGTTGGTTGGTCGGATGGTCAGTCGCTCTATAAATATGACTATACTATAAACATGACTATGACTATAAATATGTATGCATATGTATATATATATATATATATATTCATTCATTCATTTTCTTGTCGGCTTTGTCCCTTGCGGGGTCGCCACAGCGGAATGAACCGCCAACTTATCCAGCACGATTTTACGCAGCGGATGCCCTTCCAGCCGCAACCCATCTCTGGGAACTTCCACACACACATTCACACTCATACACTATGGACAATTTAGCTTACCCAATTCACCTGTACTGCATGTCTTTGGACTGTGGGGGAAACCGGAGCACCCGGAGGAAACCCACGCGAACCCAGGGAGAACATATATATATATATATATATATATATATATATATATATATATATATATATAAATGTTGCTTGGTTGGTTGGGTCTTTGGTCAGTCGGTCGTTTGGTTAGTTGGTTGGTTGGTCGGTCGGTTGGTCAGTCTGTCGGTAGGTTGACTATAAAAATGTGTGCATATGTATATAAATGCCGTCGCTTTTATCATTGGTTGTGGAAAACCAGACAAAATAACTGTCAATACTGAGTCTAAAATGTAAGCTACTCAAAACTAAATTATTGTTATGAAAACATATCATACTTACAAAGTGCAGTCTACCTGACAGCCACATTTTTTGCTTACTTTTCAACTTAATAAAATAATTCAAGAGAGGCGCAGTAGGTAGCGCTGTCGCCTCACAGCAAGAAGGTCACTGGTTTGAGCCTTGACTCAGTTGGCATTTCTGTGTGAAGTTTGTATGTTCTCCTTGTGTTCGCGTGGGTTTCCTCCGGATGCTCCGGTTTTCCCCACAGCCCAAAGACATGCGGTATGTGAATTGGGTAAGCTAAATTGTCCGTAGTGTATGTGTGTGAATAAGAGTGTATGGGTATTTACCAGTGATGGGTTGCAGCTGGAAGGGCATCTTCTGCGTAAACCATATGCTGCATAAGTTGCTGGTTCATTCCACTGTGGCGACCCCTGATTAATAAAGGGACTAAGCAGAAAAGAAAATGAATGAATGAATGAATGAATGAATAAAATAATTCAAAAACAATGTTCTTGTTATTTTTTTGTATTTATTTGGTAAATAGCCCTTTAATAAAGCCATTTAATATGTACTATATTACAGGTGTGGTATATTGATATATAATATTGTCTGGGTTAGTACTATTTGTGATGTTTTACAGATGGTTATATATTATACAATGTTTTAAATTGTAAAGTTCTTTTTTTAATCAAGTGTTATCAGAGCAGAGATAAAGGTCATGTGATGCAATTCAAAAATGTCAAAAAATGTAAAACATCTGTAAATCTCAGGCTTCAGGCAACTCTTTACAATGTCAAAAATAATGTACACCTAAAAAAGTAAACAAGTGCTGCAGAATCAATTATTAATCCTAATCCAAAAAAAGAAGAAGAAGAAAAGTTAAATAGTGAAGCTTTCAGGAACATCATTCCTATTTTTCTGTCTAAAATGTATTTAAATGTAATCAATTCTTGTAATTATATGTTTTGTCCTTATTGTGTATTTTAATAAATTAGATAATTTATCATACATTATTGCAAAAAAAAAAAAAAGACAAATAAATGAAAAACCCTCTGTAGACTGATTAGGATTTACTTTAATTGTTATAATGACCAGTGAACTCTATGTACAACCTTAATGCAGTCATGCTAGAGGAAAAATAGGTGGATAATGACATAAACGAGGAATGCTTAAAAGAACTGCATGTTGTTTGCTTTGCATTGCTAGCAATATCCCGAGGACATCCCAGTGTGCTAAGAAAACCCCTGCACTCTCGTTCTGCCGCTTGTTTTCTTAAGCACAAAAACAAAAGTGTTGGCCTGAGGGAAGCAGCTGTCGCCAGGGATATGAGCTGGCACAATTCCCAATTCTACTATCAATATTTTACACTGTACAAACCCGTGAGATGGTTTTTATGCATGTTACGAGGACAGTTTGTCTGTACGCGTATATAAATTGCTAGTAGAAATTAATATTTCACTGTTAGCTACAGGTTGCACATCAACAACAATACATCAACTCTGTTCCAGATGACTTGATCATTTTCAGGGGTTCATTATATCTAGGCTGTTGCATTACCCTGACATTTATGCTCCTTGAAATGATCAAAATGAGTTCCATTTTATTTTTTTACGGTGTCTGTAATAGCAATAAGGCTATCTACATGCATTTATTTTGTATTTGGTTTAGTTAAGAATTAGGTTGTAGAGAGAGGTAGTAAATAAATAAATAAATAAATACCCCAAAATGTTGGCAATACTCAAAGAAATGTTGAGTGATCATTGATGATTTATTTACAATGCTCGAGATGGTATAAAATCTCAGCGGGGGAAAAAACCCCAAAACAAATTCAACAACTATAGAAGTCTAGGCAAAGTAGGCACACACTCACATAAACATCACACTTTCTGTTTACATTATTTCCCCATAACATGAAAAGTCATTATATAAAAAATAAACACATTACAACATCAATACATTATTTCCCAATTCCATATTAGGAGGGACAGTGGACAATTCGGACATGCTGGTTTTTATACTCCACATGTCTCCCCCATCGCAAGTTGGCGGGAGTTCGCCTTGAGTGCGCGCGACCTCTGTTGCGGTGTGTTTGGCTTGCCGTACTTTTGTAACTTCGACGCAGGTTGTGTCGCGTCAATATGGCTGCGGTATGGCGCTTGAGCTGACACCTGTCGACAGACAAGCAACACGGAAGACCTAAACTAATCCAAACTGGACTGAATTTAAACTCTGAAAACTTAACTACACTGTTTCAATTCACTATGATCTTCAATGTGAAGCTGCTTTGACACAATCTACGTTGTAAAACGCTGTACAAACAAAGATTATTTGAATTGAATTGAAGACCTACCTGAAGCCGACGAACGTAGGTAAATTCATTTACAACTATATATAATTCTTAACAAAATGAAATTATTTTAAGTTTATGTATGTGTATGTGTATGTGTGTGTGTGTGTATGTGTGTGTGTGTGTGCGTGCGTGCGTGCGTGCGTGTGTGTGTGTGTGTGTGTGCTGTATTACTGTCAGGATATGAAATGGAGTGGATATGTTTGCGTGTAACGTTATGGGAAACCTGCAGTGGTTTGCATGTGCACCCACATCACCTCAGTTGGGATTACAGATGAGGTAAGTGTCTCTCTCTCTCTTTCTTTTGTGTTTACAATGTAGTTTTGAACTAGTAATTTAAACTAGTTTTTTCCAGAATTTTTGCTCTGATTTTAGTCATTATCAGTTTATTTGATGTTCAATTTATTGTCAACCTCAATAGGCTATGACAAGAGATATATTGGCATAACAAAGGGGGCATATCGCCCAAATGAAATGTTTTTTCTTTATAGTATTGCAAAATGAATGTTATTTATTGAGGAACAATGTGAACTAGAACCTAAAGTTCGTTGACGAACTTTGATGTTGGCTTGAGAAAGCCAACGTGACTGCGCTAGGATTCAAAGGCAGTTGGCAGGATGCCCAGCGGTTGCTAAGTGGTTGCTAGGCAGTTGCCAAGGCATTGCTAGCTGGTTGCTAGGGTGTTTTGAGGGTTTCCTACTGTAGGCAGTCGCTAGGGTCCACTGGGTTGTTTAGGGGAGCGCGGGGCACAAAGTAAAGCAGGGTTCAATGTAACACAGAGTTTTAAGGTATTTGCTCAGGGTTAACCATGGCATGCTTCCGGGGTTTTCACCACAGACGTCTTCCTGACAATTATTGATAAAGTTTGGCGAAATTTGGATGAGAAACACAGAAGAAACCATTTTTGCAGCATAAAAATTTGTGAAAGTACGTAAGAAAAATCTTATTGTTGTGATCACCGTCTTCTGGGCTAAAAGATGAAACCATTTTGAAAGATGTAAAACACACAGAGAGACTGATAGCCAGTTGAGTAAAACACGACACAGCGGGGTTAGTTAGGCACACACTGTTGGACACCAACTAAACCAACACAATATTATTTTAATTTTGAGTGTAATGTTGAGAACTTTTTAAATAAAAATGTTTTTAATAGAAAATATGGTTTTAATAGAAAAAATATTTTATTGCTAATTATGCAAATAAATGCATTGTATAATAATGGATAAATGAATAATAATGCAAATAGATTCAAATGTGTTTATCCAATAAACAAATAAATAAATAAACATACTGTGCTCTGTAGAATAAAAAAGAAATGAGCCAAATACTGAGGAAATATAGAACTGAATATAAATGAACTGTGTGAAATCTGCCTTTATAAGCGTGTGTTACAACTACCCCTCTGTCTGTTACAACTATCGGTTACAGCTTGGTGGGGTAAATTGTAAAATTTGTACTCCTGGCATTTTTGGCAGTACTGCACAGAAACCACAGGTCCGGCGATCATAATTCCAGTCCTCATTTATAGAATAGGCTTGTGTTTTGTTGGTAAAAAAAAATGGTTTGTCTAACCCCAATACTTTGTTCATTATTTGACCAAAACCAAAAAGTGTTACCTTGTGCCCCGCTCTCCCCTACTGGCAAGCCTCATATTTGATCAATTCCTAATACTTAGCAATAATTTCCAGCATGTTATTGTACTTAGCTAATTGTTATTAGCATTGCTAAACAATGCTAGCATGTGTAGCATACAAGTCCCATTTGCTAGCATGAGTCAAACATAAAAAAGTGTATATCTACTGAGAAATCATTGTAAAGGGATACATGCATAAACGGCTTGCCATAGACTGAACTTGGAATTAATGTAAAAATGGCTTGCCATATCAACAGCAGGAGATTTGCCGTGGAATCTATTATTTTTTTAAGGAGACATAATTACTTGTATAAGTCTAATATAGCGAATTAATCCTTACTAAAGCATCTGTCCTGTAATAATAAATCAGTAGATGGCTCTCTTTTTCTCTAATCAGAATAAAACAGATATCTGAAATGAAATAAATCTCTGTTTGATTCTCCGCTAACAGCTCATTTGTACGGGGAAATCACTGAATATTTAGGATGTATAAGATTAACCTGAGTCAAAACGCGATCTGACATCGAGAAAAACAATATATTTCGTTTGATCCGCCTCTGTTAACACAGCCTATAGAACGGCCCTTTGCGCATTTTTGTCTCTGTCTGTGAAAGATCCTTTATTCTTTCATGCCTATCACTCCATGTCATGACGTTTGCAAACTTTCAATTCAGTCTTTTAGTTTTACAGTAGTTTGATTAAATGACAAGATTAGTCGAAACGTGTCATCGAGAGACATTTCTCCTGCAGAGAGAGAGAGCGCGCCTCTGTACACTGATCTGTGAGTCGCGATATCAGATGAAAACACTGCATCACTCTAAAATCACGAAAGGCGATCTGTATGATGAAGTAAACATTTTACCGAACTTCTCCATGTAAGCATCAGTGTTTTAGAGTAAATTATCGCTTTCAAATGCTCGGATATTGTATAGAGAATGACAGTTCATACAGAGTGCCTGCCAAACTGAAAGCAAGTGTTCTTTTTGTTCCATATCTGCGCGGTGTTCAGTGTAACAGATGACTTTGTGTATTACAATGGCTGTATTTGTGTACAATCGCTGGAGCATTTCAATGTAAAGAGCTTTCTATTTTGGGCTCTTTGACTAACGCGTCTGTGTATCCGCTGACAGCCAGCTCATAAACGCGACAGCAGCCACAGATGAATATTGGATGAATTTTCTTCAGACAGAAACATCATATTATTCATAACGTCAGATTTCACATCTTATCACTAACTAGAACGTTTTAAAATAGCTTTGAAAGTTTCAAAATAGCTTGAATAATGCTTCAAAACTGTATGAATATGCTCCTCCTCTCTGAAAAACAGAGCTGAGCAAACCCAACGTGAGAGTGTCTTATTTCTTATCCTGTAGTGCCCTCTTGTGGACACTCTCATACTCTCACACTCTCAGACTGTCAGATTTAATGCAAATTTAATATAAAAAAAATATTTGTTGCAAAAACAGTAATTTATTATTACTTCAAATAAATATAGTAATAATCTGCATCTTCCGACACATCTTTTGGCCAAATTTGGGCCTTGTATAATTTTTTTATATGCCCGAAATAAATTTTGTTTAATAATTACAATTTCTTAATAATTTTTTAATAAAAAAACTATAAATCTTATCGGCATGAGGAGATATAGCAACAATCTTCACTGCAGAAAGCACCTTTTGGGAAACTTTGGGCCTTGTAGCATGAATGGCCTAGGAGGAGATGCGTTTGTTTTTGTCGGACAGATTAATAATAATAATAATAATAAGTTTAAGTAGGATAACAGTATGTTGGCTTTCTCAAGCCAACATAATTAACAGTTGCCCATAACTCATGTTATAATTCTTGGGTGTTTACAAGTCCTTCTAAGGTGGAGTTTAAGTAAAGTGTCTGGTGTGTATTAAGAGAGAGAGAGTGTAGGGCTGCACAATATATCGTTTCAGCATCGATATCTGGATAGTCAGGACTTGCAATGTTGAGTTGGGATTATAATTGATCAGATTACAATTAGTAATATATGAGATTTGTGGAGTCATTGCAAAATATAACCATAACAGAATGAAACTTTGTCATTTACATTGTGTTTTAAAGGCATTTCAATTGAGTTTAAAGCAGGGGTTTTAAACTGCCAGCCCATGGGCCGCCCGCCCTCCTCGTCATCGCCCCTCCCCCACTTTTAGGTTTTTCCAGCACATGCCCCTTTGAAAGTTTCTGCACGGTACTGTTACAACGGCCCTTATATCATTTGCCAGTCACTGAAATGGCTCCTTACCAATTTGAGTTTAAGACCCCTGGTTTAAAGCATTTGGCCACAAAAAAAGTAAATTTGTACAATACGATGAAGACTATGTAGTTTTTGTACTTGAATACATTTTGAGTCCAGAAAAACTATTTATTTGATTTTTTTCATGGCTATGTTGTAGTTATTTTTCTTTTTAATTTGTTTATTATTTTTTATACAGAGTTTATGCCTTTACAAAATCACCACACTCAATCTATTCAAATGATTTCTTTCCAAAAAGAGCTATTCAAGCCATACGGTAAAATTGTATTCATATCGCAATATATATATATATATATATATATATATGTATCAAACTATTGCAATGTTCGATTTTTCCATGATTGTACAGGCCTAGTGTGAAGCACACTCAGAAATGCACATGCTTTTTTTATAGAGAGATGGAGTGATTTTAAGAAAGCGTCTGGTGCAAACTGGTGCAAGTGTCTGTTAAAGTGTCAGAGAGATGAAAGATGACAACTTGTGAATCAAGCAAATTTGCAATAAAAACTTGTGAAACGAATCAAACTAACTTACTATATGACTGTTCGGGAAAGGCACTTGTTCAGTTTTGCGACAACATAGTAATCCATGAAATCAAGTCAAGGTCATTTTTTGAAATTTTTTCGAAAGGTAAATACATCGTAATGTGAATATGCAATTGCTAATTTAAATAGGCAAATAATATTTTTTTTGTTAATTTTGTATTCCATTGATATGTATTTGTGCAGTAGTATATATTTTAATACTAAAATATAGTTAGAACTAATTACACAATGTCTTTTACATTATACTCGTGCTATAATAAACAGCACTCGAGCCAGATTTGTCCAGTTTGGATACAAATAAGCTTAATAAGATTTCAAAGCAAGAATGGTAAGAGATGCTAGACAGAATATTTCAACATTCTTTTGATATCAGAGGGAGGTTAAGCAGAAAACGATCTAGCAGTGCTAATGCAACTGCCTGACAGCAGGTGGACCTTAAAAGTAGTGTGCAGACTGTGTCTATTTTTATCCTAGATCATCAATAACCCTCATTACACAACATGATACCATCTTGTTTTCTTGTCACATAAACAGATGTGTTGAAATCAAAGAGCTGTGAGCCATTCCCTCCTACCAGGGATCCTAAAAATTTTGTTTTATAGAAGCAGAGAAAATAAACAGAGTTCAAATAATCTCTGTACATTAGTTTTAAAGACAAATCACCTATTCTGTTCAGTCGAAACGTGATTCCAGCCTCTGTTTCAGGATCAGATCCACTATTCCCACTGGGCGGTTTTGTTTGTAATGCAGTCCAACAAATGTGCAATGACAGATGGGACATAAAACCCCAAATCCTCTGTTAAAAAAAAGAAGAGAAATGATGATAAAAAGGAGTGTGCGAATTTCACATTTTAGCTTCAGAGGGAGAACAAATGCTATTTCTGGATCATCTAAATGAACTATCAATCTGTCTGAAAGTATGACTTCAAATTGGGCTTTCAGTGAAAAAACTAAATTGAGGAAATGGGAAAATCTGTCTGATGATGTGACAGCCCAAGGTTTCTGAGGATACAGTAGCTTCAAAAGTGCTGCTAATGAAGTACATTGATTCAAGCCCATCAATCATAAATGACAAGACATTAGCAGTCTTAAAGTAAGCAGATGAAATCACACTGTAGTGATTGCAAAATAGTCATGAAAGTCGATGAATGTGGCCTTCAGTGTCAAAGTTACATATTTTTTTGCGGCTGCATGATGATGAGTCCTTGATTTTGAGTCTGACTGTGAATTGCCCAGCTGGGTGCTTTTAAAGTCATGCATTTCACAAAGAGCACAACGGGGTTTTGATCAGACAACAGCCCTCATGTTAAACATGCCCTTCCCTGGTTTGAAGCACTGTCATGTCTTTTGAAGAACGCTTTCATGATGTCATGACAGTCTTTTCAGGTATCATTCCCATTCAAAGCAACCATTGGAATAATCAGCACATTACTGTAAACTAGGCCTCTACTATAACCTGAATCCAAATCTTGTTTATCCAAACTATGTGCAACGAGGAATGAAAAATAAAGGTTTTTGCCACTGAATAGTAAATACATTTTTTTTCTTGCAACTCACAAATTGCCTTTTTTCCCTTAAAATTATTATTTAAAATCTCGCAGTTAAGAGGACAAAGCTAAAATTGCTAAAAAGAATTGCAGGAAAAGAAGTCTGAATTGTGTAGTGTTTTTATATTAAAGTGTGTGTATTAGGGCTGCACAGCATATTGTTTCAGCATCGATATTGCAATGTGTTCATTCGCAATAGTCACATCGCAAGCATAGGCAATGTTGAGTCTGGATTATAATTTTTCATTTGCATGCGTTTTTCTGGCCTCTAACTGTATGAGGATTTTAAAAGCATTAATGCATAAGAAATTGTACCTTTGGTAACTTTTGGTACAGTAGAGTGGTATAATACGGTATAGTATGGGACTGTATGGGTCACTTTTATCAGGCTTGGTTTCCACTGCCAAAAGGATTCCAAAAGGTACCAAAGTTTCAGTCAACGTCATTCTCGCTCTAGGTAAAGCTGTACGGGTCGTTCATATATCATATGAGAAGCACTTCTCACAAAACAGATGCTTCATACTCATAAATACTTCTGTATAAATGTTTATTACTAACCTTTCTGTGAACATGATTTAATTATAACTGTAGATCAATGATAATTTTGGTAAAATAGCCTACTGTAACGTCTGCAATTATATAAAATAAATAAATAAATGCAACATATATATGAAGACATACTGACCCTTACAGTCTCCGATATGTTACCAATTACAGAAAAACTACACACAGCATCCATTTAGTCCTTATTTGGATTCAAAAACAACACACAACATATAGCCTACAGTCAGTACAAACCTCTCATCTGTATCTTTGTATCAGCACATGTAACCTATGTTAGAGAGTATTTCCGTCTTCCGAGTTCATAATAATCCAAAAAGTGATGATAATCGTTAAACATGGCAGCTTGTTAAACAGTTTGTTGCTGAAAGAATCATTTGCTCTTTTGTTTTTTCCGGCTTCTCATTTGTTTGTTTCTTTACTCTTGCATTTGTCCGTTTTTTTGAAAGGATCGGATGTCAGAAGCACTTCAGTAATCACATGCACGTTATTATCATCAGCTCAAGAAGTTCGTTATTTCAAATATAGACGCGTGGCAAGCGAGAAAGCGAAACCACGCACCCTTTAGACAGCCTTGTAAACAACTACAGGGCACAGGGTGGATTCTGCTCTTCTTCTTGGCTTTGTGGCTGTTCATCAAGACGACGACAAGTATGCGCTGTTGAGGTTTCTCTGTAAACCAAAAGCGTACCGAACTGTACCATACCCCTCAGTGGAAACAGGCGATTAAATAACAAATTATTTGGATTTTGTATACAATAGAGACTATACATTATTATTTAACATTTGATTTTTCAATTACAGTACAGAAAACATGAGAAAACACATTTGTATTTTTTTTCTTTATTGTATTGTATTTATTTATGCTATATAATCAATTTCCAAACAGATTTTCCAAATATTAGCAATGTTACAATTTTTCAATATCATGCAGCCCTAATATATATATATATATATATATATATATATATATATATATATATATATATATATATATATATATATATATATATATATATATATGGTGTTTAGTAGTACTTTTTAGAAACTTAATAAATGCTAAATTCTCAAAAAATTTGCAAAGATTAAAAAGTCTGAATAAATTTGAATACTCTTGCACATTTCATTTCTCAAGGTTGCATAGAAATATGAAACCGGCTTCTTCCTTGCTGTTCACCAACGTGTGGTGACTACTTTAGTACATAATTTAATTGAAAAAAAAATCTTTTATAATTTTCTTTTAATCGTGGGACTTTCTTTGCCAGTACTCCTCAGATTCTTTAAAGAAATTTTGCTCCCACTTCACGTATTTCAACGAAAAAGTGTTTCCTGTATTCAGATTCAAAGCTATTGAATTTTTGTTGAGCCACTGGGCATCTGGCAGTCTCTCCCTCACAGCTCTGGGGGAAAATGCTTCATTTAATAATTCATGCTAATCTTTAGCCACATAATTATACACTGGCAGCTCACCAACATGCAAAATATTTTTAGATCTGTATACATTTGTTTTGACAAGAAACTCATTTTACTTGTCATGTAGAAAATTTACTTTGACGTGCGAAAGCAGTTTTAAGCATGAAAAAAATGATCATCACTTTGCTCAAGTGTATCTGTCAGTCACAGGCAGCTGTGACTCTTTCTAAATATATGTATGTGTAACAAACATTGCCCAGTTTTATTAGATTAAAGAGCCCCTGTTATGCTAAAATATCCTAATTTTGTTTTGGATATCTCCTGCCTTCTAGACAAGAAAACAAAACAAACTCCAATTTTTTGGCTTCATTATTGCAACTTCAAAGGGGGCCGCACAAAGTCTTCGAAAGCC
This sequence comes from Danio kyathit, assembly GCA_903798195.1. Classification (NCBI taxonomy): domain Eukaryota; kingdom Metazoa; phylum Chordata; class Actinopteri; order Cypriniformes; family Danionidae; genus Danio; species Danio kyathit. The sequence goes on along the minus strand of LR812529.1, from coordinate 33,484,853 downwards.
TAATGCTGATAATACACTGGGCAACTTTTAGAGCAGTATTGTCAGGCAATATTATAGAGCGATGTTGCCTGGCCACTTTCCTGTTGAGAATGGACAACAAAATTGTATCAGGATCCAGTTGCCCTATTTAGTTGCCCTGTCTTTCACCTAGTTCTCCACTGATGCCATAATTTCCCAAATTTGCCTGGCAATATTGCTCTAAAAGATGTTCAGTGTATCACCAGCATGATTAATACCTCTCACCATTCATTCTAAAGATATGACAAATTGGTTTTCAGATATTCATGTTTGAATAGAGGGTTTAACATCAGTGAGCTGCCCCGCAATTTTGTTTGCTGCTCTAAATGTGTGAGCCCTTTATGTTTGAATGGATTCTGATCGGCCTTTGATGTTTTTTTGTTTATCAGTTGGAAAATTGTTCTGAAAGTCATTCCAACATTATCATTTTTGTACATCAATATCATTATAGATGTGGTCTGAACTATTTGAACTATTGCTTGATGCTCTGAATGATTTTTAGAACTGTAGTTTTTAGTTATCATCCTTGGTGTAAATGACCCTTTATTAATGACTCATTTCAGGCAGTTCAGAATAGAATCTTCATTTCAGATGGTTTTATTTTGCTTTAATGCAGTTAAAAGAGGTGAAGGGAGAAACTAAGCATTTCAAAGCTTCAAATAAATTGAACCAATTGCTTTGCAAAATGATTTACTGTTTCTAAGAATTTAAAAGAAATGCACAAAGAAATGCAGATTCATTTGTATTTTTTTCTTAGCTGCACAAATACTTATGAATGTGTCTTTTAATACTTAAGGCTCATTTTTTTCTGTGATTTATATAAGCCGTCTGATTGGTGATATCAAGGAATAGTAAAAACTTTCAATGTGAATTAATTGTTTATGTTTTCAAGCCTCGGGGTCTAATCAAAAACAAAGACTCACTTGTGATCCATGAAAGTGTCTCTTCCTTAATGCACGCAATCCCAAAGATAGAACCATTTGTCAGTAAAGCAACATGTGCTGTCATGGACAATTAAGCAAAGCATCTTTTTATAGAATGAGGACATGCCATCTTATGAATATTTATGATGCACCAACATGTCATGAAGTATGATTGTACTTTTCCATGTTCCTTCCTTTGATGTCAGCATGGTGCAGATTTTAAAGAAATTTGGCCATTTTCAATATATTATTTATTTATTTATTTTTCTTATTCATAGAAAGCATTTTGAGAGGTGTTTTGACAATTCAGAGCCACTGTCCAAGTAAAGCCAAAGTCTAGGATGCTGTCAATTAGAACACAGAGCATTTTATAACAAAGTTTGTAATAACGACAGAACATGGCAAGAGGTTAAGAACCATTGCTGTTGCCTTCTGGATTAATGCCTGGCACGCACTGGAGTGTGTGTGTGTCAATACCTCTGACATACTGCCGTCTCTGATCAAGATAATTAGTTTATTGAAATTTGTGATATTTAACTGCAGTACCACAAGTGTCAAAATGCCACTTATTTTCTAAAATAAACTTTCAATTTCAGAATAATCCCACACAATTCTTTTGATAAGTACTGTCCTTCCTTGCTGTGCAGTGGACCAGATGGACACAATATTTTTTGTTTATTTTTAATTTTCGAAGGAAAGTGTGGAGAATAAAGTAGGGTTGGGCAATATTGCAAAAAAAAATAAATATGATATCATGTTTCATAATTTAATTCATTAATATAATATCAATAATTATTGAATATTTTTAACAATACATTTAGGAATATTAGATATTAGGATTTTTTATTTATTTAACCACTTTATTTTTAATTTAGCAACATTATTAAAGCAAATAGTTTTAATAGTCAAAAGCAAACATATTTAAACAAAAAATCAAAATCTCTTTATGATAAAATAAACATAAGTGTTAAAGAGGCTCTTAAACCTGATAAATAAAATGTTACAAAGTGTGTGCAATGGTAAAGCGTGAATACTTAAAGGTGTGAATAATATTAATACAGTAAACCTCAAACTCTGTAAACAAAACAAATTATGATAATCAAATCTGAGCTTTCAAGCAAAGGAACCAACCATCATTATTCATATACATGCTGCAACATTACAAATTGTGAAGTTGAATGACTACATTACCACCTATATGCTAAAAACTATTCAGATGGGGAGCTAATGGCTGGGATGGACAAGAAAAGAAACCAAAAAGCCATTCTGGCGAGATCCTTACGACCTTTTATTATTTACAATATCCTCACTGCTGCTACACATTTTTGCATGTGTTGCTATTCTGACCTGAAGTGACAAGCACGCACACGTAGTTTCCTAGACCATTTACAATGGGCTTTGCACTCGCGCTTGCCTGGCGTCTCGTGTAACTAGGCGTCCATCATGCGTTTCTCTGTTTTTCTTCAAACAGAGAAACCATTGCTGCAGCTCCGATCAAGTTTATGGAGAAATATAAAAAGCACAGCAGTGTTTGGGTGCGCTGTGTTTGTCTGAGGTAATTAGTCTGCTGTTATTACTGAAATGTGTATATTCCATATAATGTGTGAAGCAGATTGGTTATAGTTGTACATGCATAAATCGCAGTGTGCTTGCAGCATTCGGAAAAGTTGAGATGTTTTTAACTGGGTCAGGTTGGAAAATGTGCGTTGTGCAAGTTGCTCGCCTCCATTGGAAATGACAAACTTACACCTTTACACTTTTATCGATATTTACAATGGTGTTTGGTCAATAAATATAGATTTTTATCGTGCAGCCCTAGAATAAAGTATTGCTGCTTGAATTGACTCTGAATTGTTTTGTTATTTAAATTTAAAAAAAAATTAAATAATTAATACACATCTGACTCAGTGTGCAAGGTTTCTGTGCATACAGTATTGATTTTTTTGCATACGAATATGGAAAAAATGCAGATTCCATGCAAATGTCAACCTTGCCATGAAGAAAATTACGTTTTCACCAAAATACGGAAACCGTTTCAGGTTTTTTTGTGTAAGCAAGTATTTTACAGTACTTTACCAATACTCATAAATGTATCTGACAATGTTTAAAACTATTATATTTAACTTTACCAAAATCCCACAAGTGGCAATTTCACAGCTGTCACATCCATAACAGAAAGATGTCACATCCATAACGACACTTTTTACTCATACATGCAAAAATGTCAAATAAAATAAAATGAATCATTTTTGTTCTATAGTGAGCCGACTCATATCTGTTTGATGAGCATTGTTTCTTTCGGGTCGTGCAGTTTAATTGACAGAATTTCTGCAAAGTATGTCGTATACTGTAAATGCCCAGACTTTTTTTGTCACATCCATAACGCATGTTTATTATCCTCATTTAAAGTATAAAAAATGTTTACAGATTGATATTTTTCTGCTTCCACAACTCTGTGGTCAGTTGTTTTGGAAAATAGAAACGGATGTTTCAATATAATGTTAGCATATACTTTCTGTGTGAATTTATGTTTTGAGTTTTTACTGCAAATGTCACATCCATAACGCTGGAATTGCTCATATGAAAATTTTAGATTTCACTGTCCAGAGACCTAAAAACCTAAAAAAGTAGCTAGAGTTAGTTAGGATGAACCAATTTTAACATTGTATTCTAAGGTGGTCAACACAAACACTTCTGCTAAGATTTCAGAATTAGTTTAGAGACTCTTTATGTTTTATGAGGATTATAAAAAAATTAAGAAATGGGTGGATTTTTACTATTTAGACTGGTTGTTTAGTCACACCCCAACCACACATCTGTGTTTACTTCACATTATAAAAGTGAATTCTGCATAATACTTCACTTTTTTTGGAGTAATTGCATTTGTTTTGTAGTAGTCTGGAAACTCGTTAAACCTTTGCACTGTGTCTCATTTTTAATGAGGCGACGGCAACACAACAGACGTGGATGAGCATGAGTGGCCCTGACCGACACGGATGTGTGTTTCAACCTCACTAAGTGAGTGAGTGAGTGAAATCCATACATCATATTGATCCTTGCCTCTGGGTCATAGTGGTTTAGCTCCAAACCAAAAGGTCTGACGCTACTGTATCAACAAACTAACAGTGGCACGTAATTGCTTCGGGCTGAAGCTGCGTGGTCACGATCAATGCTGCTGTGGAGTTACCAATATGGATCGTTTTTATTCACTGTTATGTCATAAAAGCTGCCCTTGATAGCCACAGATAGCGGATGTCATATTCAAGGCATGCTACAGTATAACACAGGGAAGCATAATGTGCTGGAAAATACAAGCAAGTTTGTAGTACATTTAGATCGCTCAGCTAGATCACACCATTATAGGTAATTAGACTATATACTTAAAATTTTGAAGAAAGTTTAAAGTTGTAATAAAATAACATTAATAAATTAAAATAAAATGTCTTATTATAACTGATAATCACAAAAAGCTGATGTAATTTATGCTATAGCTCAACCATTTGCTTAAGATAAAAAAATTTGAAAAAATTATAAAATAAAATAAGAATTAAATTGTAAATGATAATATTTATATTTAAAACTGGGAATAATCAGACATTTATAGGATAAACAAATATTAACATTTTACTTAAATACTTAATAAATTCAATACAAAACTCAATTTTCTCCATAGATGTATCTCTCTCTTTCTCAGTCACGGGTTGGTACAGGTATGGTGCAACAGGAATAAGCAGCAAATCTCCAATACTTGCTTTTTGTGCTTGATTTGAACAGGCAGAAGTGTTTTGTCACAATCAGCTACAGAACTGAAGAATTTCTTGTGATTCAAAATTAACACAATAATAAAAAATAAGACTACATAATTAGGAAACTGCATATTAAACTTTCAAAGATTAAGCTTAACCCACTCCTAAAACAACAGAAAAACAACAATTGTGGATTAAATTATGATTCAGTAAGCTTAAAAACTAAAATATCTTTTAATGAAAATTATAGCACTGTGTTCATCCATAACAGCAGGTGCAGCGGACAACAACAACTGTTCAACATTATGTGTGTAGAGAAGGGACTCACTTACACACAAACTTTTATGCTCGCAAGTTGAGACAGTGATGTCTCATATTTTCATTACTTGACTGATGTCCATGACCATAATACACTTGCGTCTTTTGCAGCACTGCATTTTTTTAGAAGTCTTGTGAAGATGAAATGATTTAAACTTTCACCCCCAGCAGTGCAGTGGATCAATCAGAAAAACTTGGATGTGGGACTAGTGTTGGGCTTCTGTTTATAGGGTAGCACGTTGGCATGACAATGGCAACATGGTGCAACCACTTCTGAGCGTTGCACAGTATCACGTTTTCAGATGCATTCAGATGTCTAACTGTGCATTCACACCAAAAGCGGCGAAAACGTCAAAGTAGCCGGAAATCATTCGTTTTCAATGGGATGTCGATGCACATGTTCGCCGGTATGGGCGTCGAGGAGAGTTGAAATTAAGTCAACTTTATGGTAATGAGCTATGACACAGTTCGGCGGCAACCAGTCAAAATGTAGAGGTCCACCGCTTGAGAGGAGTCCAGAGAACACAGGTCTGTGAACTTTGGTTCCAACCACAGTTGTTCCTAAGGGTTTGATTATTGTGATGACCATATTTTTTACGATGTTTTCTTACAGGTACATACATTAAAAAAGTTACTGTCAAGTTGACGTGCATTAATGTTAATTTTTTAAAAAGTGGGAATGTCATGCTAACTATAACGACAATACAAACCAGTATTGCTGCTTCAGAATATTTCAGACATGGACCCACATTAAATAAGTGGAGCAAAGCCACACCACACGCAACAACTTGATCTTCCATAGGTAAATAAACTTAATCAACATAATTCTCACTCTAGAAAGCCTGTTTTTATGCAGGATTTTTGACTGATTTGTTGCAACGGCCCTTTTAAATACAAGATTCATGTCGCGAATTTTGATGCTCTTGCCAACGGAGCAGTACAGGCAGACAGTGACTACATTTACATGGACACCAATAATTCAATTTTAATGCGATTAAGACAATACTCTGATTAAGAGTCTACCATGTAAACAGCGATTTTTTTTTTTTTTTTTTTTTTTTTTTTTTTTTTTTTTTTTTAATTTATTTATTTTTTTGATTAATTTAATCAGAACTAAAGATAAATCGAATTAGGACGTGGGGTATGCCGATTTTAGTCGCATTATTAAAGTGCAGTACATACATGTAAACACCTTAATCGAACTATTACCGTCATGTAAGACTTTAAGCCACTTTTTGCGACAGGGTAGTCCACACACACACACACACACACACACACACACACACACACACACACACACACACACACACACACACACGGCTGATTGACACTCTTTGCACCTACCGAGTCAGTTGCAGACCACAGACACCTGCATAGTGAAATGCGGAGGGTTTTTTTCTTCTATTCAGCATGCGGTGAACTTCCATTAAAACAACTTATCCAGCAGTTCATAGTTGCATCCAATATCTCGCTTGTCACGGTGGACATGCATGAAATGTTCTTCAATGAAAGTTAAAGTGCCAAACTGCAGTTAAATTCGACAAATTAAAAATAAAACACCCGAAATTACATGAAACTCCGGAGGAAATCCGGATGGCGCTGTGACGCAATGACGTTAATCGAATTATGTGCTATAACATATAAAACGGAATCATGAAAGTAACACTCTAAAAGCAACCCAAACACCTCAGTCTTATTGTTCTCTTAATTAGATTAAAGCAAATAATTTGATTACCATGTAAACAAAGTCACTGTTGTTTCCAGGATGGCCAGAGTGAACTTTGATGCTCTCGCCACCTTTGGTGTGAACACACAGTAATAGTTATTGCACATCTGCACTGACTATTCGTTATGAGAGGGCGTGAACTGAACTGTGAGTCTTGTACCATGACTGTTCAGGATGAATGCATCTATCGTTACACCCCTAAAATATATTTATACTGTATATGGTGTGTAATTGATCCGTATATGTATGTGTGTTTTCCTACATATAAGTTCAGTAAACATGTGGCAGTAAATGGTAAGAAATTACTAGCAAGTTTGGCCATTTCTCATAGTTTAATTTAGATTAATGAGGTAGAAACTGTGTCACAGTCATTGAAGAGAACAGATGAGCTCTTGCATGACTAACTATGAAAGGTTATGGCGGTTATATAATTATTTAAATATACTGTATGTTTTCAGCTACTTTTCAGCTCCCTAATGACCCAAAATATGAGCACTTGTCTTCTCGCCTCATTTGTGTTTATTGCCAAGTTCAGCAAATTTATTCACTGACCTTATTTAGGGCTGCATTTGTTTATCCGATGTTGTTCACTTCAAATAATTATGACCTTACTTGCATCCTTTAATTCATAACTTGTTAATACAGAAGAGACACATAACCAATGCAGGTATAGTAAAGGTACATTTGAAACGCTTGACTGAAAATGGAGGACGTCTCGGTTCGCTTCAGATCATTTTAAATATACCATATTATCCCTTCTGAAAACCCAACCACACACTGTGAAATGGCAGCAGCAGTGAGGATTTTTCCACAATAATATGGTGCTCTAAAACAAACACAGATGAGATTGAAGAGTCCTAATGACATTTTAGACACATTTAACAAGAGGGCTGTGAATTGGAAAGGATCTCTCTAACCTGATTTGCAGAGATGAGCCTTCCTTGTTAAGAGGTAATGGTCCCATTTGTAATACAATAAAGGGAATATGAGATTGCTCTCCAAAAAGCTGGGGCTTAATTATATGTAATTAGGCATGTTGCTTTGGGTTTCTTGTTCGAGGGGGCCAACCCCTGGGTAAAAATGATGTTGTAATAACTCTGAACATGACAATATTAACATCCAAAATAAAATTATTTTAAAAATGCAGATTTGTCTATTCCTATGGGTTATGAATGCTTAATGAGGAATGTCATAGAAAGAAGTGGTGCTGTGCAGATGTGTTTTTGTCAATGTGAAAATGGAATTTTATGTATTAAGCAAGGACAAATACAGACATGTTGGGCCCTGGATTTAGCTTTAGAGTTTAGCTTCAATAACATCTCCGAAAATTATGTGACTACTCTCCAGGGTCGTTTGCCATGAGTAAAATTGAAACAATAAAACTAAAAACATAAAAAAAACCTATAGAAAATAAGTAATACAAAAAAAAAAAATACAAATAAAAATCGTCAAACTTACAATAATCATGAAAATACTATCACAATACAAAACCAACAGTTACTTTCATATAAAACGGTCTCTTCATAGTAATTATTTATTGTTTTTTTCATTGATTATTCATTTTCAAAGCATAAACCTGATAGATAGATAGATAGATAGATAGATAGATAGATAGATAGATAGATAGATAGATAGATAGATAGATAGATAGATAGATAGATAATTTCTGAAATAATTTTACTTTGACGTTTACTTAAGGAGTTTTTCCTTTCCCCTTTTATTATGAAGCACTGTTATTGTCAAGCTTGAACAATATGTACAGTATAGTGAAATGTACTATATACTGTACATTTAATTATGTTGTGTAGTCATGTGTGTTCTCAAGATATTTAACATGCTTGACCAGAAGAGCAGCACTACCCATTATTTTAATTGTCACTAGACCTCAATGAAAACATACTTTAACCTACTTTTTGCTTGTCGTGCAACTGGCATCATGAATAAATATTTGCATCTCTGGAGAGTCGAGCCTCAGGGATTATCCTTGCAAGTGCAGTACAGCATGTAAGGGTGGAAGTAACACTTGATGTTAAGTGCGTAATCCCTGATCACAGGTGCTCTGTGCTTCATCAGGTTTCCGCTGAGACAAACAGCAGAAGAACTAGAAAATGTGAGAGAAAGTAAATTTAAGGAAAAAGGAGACGTACAGTCAATGCAAGTAAGCCAAACTGACAGCTGCTAGTTCCAGAAAGGCACAGCATGCAAATGTGTATAAAGGAGATGTGCTGAATGCAGTTCTGTAGAAGAGTTTATCGCTTTATCTTTATAGATTTATTTCACTCAGAAATGTTATTCTGCCATCATTGACAAACCCTCATGTCATTCTAAAACCGCACTGCATGCATTTCATTCTTTCAGTGATACACTGGTGGTTCTCTGCAATGCAGTTGCAATAAATGCAAAGTGAAACTTTTTATAGTGTTTAATAGTAAAAGGCTTCATTTTTTTATTGAATAACAGTAAAGTTGCATTACTATATTAAAAAAGAACATATCTGGAACATTTTATTCAATATTACAGAATATAAAATTTTATTGAATGCATAATTTTGGAAATTCATATATTTTATAATTAGCAGTGAAAAAAAAACCCTTGATTGACATTGCTAGTGTCTATCGAGCTGTTGACACTGAATCACTTGCCTGAGGTAATGTAATGTAAAATAATGCTAATGTGACATTGTTTACAAACTGTTTTATTCACGTTTTTGCATGGCTAAAGTAATGATTGAGTGATAACATGAGATGCAAGATGTTCACTCATATTTATTTGATGCTATTACTAGTGGTAAAGAGCAATGAATGATAAATGAGCACATGTTCACATTTTGTGTTATTATTAGACAAGGTGTGCTGTATTCCTTCAGAAACAAAAGCATTTATGTACTAATATGTGCACTTTAGGTGCTAATATTTAAACATTTACTATAATTATACTTTAGTGTATAATTTCTAGTGAAGTTTTTATCTTAAAGGTACATATTAGTAACTAAAATGTATATGTTAGTACCTAAAAAGTTTCAAATGGTACCTTTTGAAAAGATAGTGGATGACATGAAATAAACATTAATGATTATTTCACATCTCATTTCACATCTCTCAATCAGGGTTTTTAGCAACGCAATCTCACGGCAATTCGTAACTTTTTGATTTAGTGGCTAATTCGTATGAATTCGTACAATCTAATTCCTACAAATTAGTACGATTTGCACATCACCCAATGACGGTTGGGGTTAGGGGTGGGGTTAGGTGCCACGCCTCCTTTTTAAAATCATACATTTTCGTACGACTGAACTCGTACGAATTCGTACGAATTAGCCACTAAACTGACAAAACGTAAAATACTTACGTTTCCTCATGAGATCAGGCTGGTTTTTAACCAAAGGAAGATGTTAAAAATATACAAAACTAGAAGTTTCAAATTAGATATAATAAAATAACCAAAATTCCACAGTGCAGTGGTTTAAATAACACCGTATTTATTTATGAGTGTACCATATTGGAAAACATGTACCATAATACCACTACAATTATGTGGAACTCAAATTAATACTAAGTAACTAAGTAAAACTAAATACATATTCCATAACGTTTATTTGCTTTTATGATATAACTGATGATTACATAACTGGAAATGTGAATTCATGCGAGGTTGTTTCGCTTTTTCCTGTGTTCAAAGCTGTTTCATATTAAAGGCCTCATGCGTATGCCCTAATTCCTTCAAAGGGTTTACCCTATAGTGTGAGAGCTTCAAAGAGATGGTGTAGGGGACCACAACATTTTTGTTGTCGTTGTTGAAATGCACTTCTGTGTTATCTGCATCACTGCTTAAACATGCAGAGAATCAAGGGAGCAAGTCTATCAATTCTGATGATATGTATGGAGTGGTTAAATGAGACATTTATGTATAATTTGTAAATCAGTGACCAAGTGTGATATTTAACTGTACATTTTAGGCAATATTGCAGTATATTACAACCTAGGCAGTCAACTTTTACAGTGCAAGTTGCTCAGTCAATTTACAGTTTGACTTTATAGTATACAAGTAATACAATTATTATATTGAAATAGGCAGTGGAAAATACTATATAAGCAATCCATTCGGCAGCTTTGTTTGTGGGAGACATTTGGCACATTTCACAAGAAGGAATTTTTCTTTCAAATACAATTTTTGAATGATTCTCAAATCTAGATCGAAAAGTTCACTAACAAACTGATTTAAACTCACTGTTTCTGTGATTAGCAGCCTCTTTTAACAGTAGAAACCAGTTTTATGGTGTTTTTGTGTCATAAACATGTAATTTACTGTAGTATCTGGATTAGAGTGGACCAAATTTTCATGCTAGAACTTTCATTGATGGACAAATTTGACCTAATATTGGCTCAGCTGTGTCTTTGTCTTCTTACACAACTAGATTCTATCGACTAAGAGGTTAAAGCAGTTCAGCGCTGTGCTGCAGTGACATACTGTGACAAATTCTAGACTACGTGATTGTGTTAGATAAAGGACTCCTATTACCTTTTATTCGCGTTGCTTCCTTTGTGTAACCAATGTTTCTGCTATCTTTTTACAAGCCGATTCTTCCAACACCGCTTTAAGGGCAGATAACTATAACAATCAATCCAACAAGCAATTGAAACAATCAATTAACCGTGATCAATCAGACTGAAAGGTTTTACTGCTTTCCCCACCATGAGATTATATTGATCATGTGTAAACAGCATGCATTATTAATTGGCGGACCACACAAGAAAGATGAACACTCTGATCTCATAGCAGCCAGAGTTTGGCTTTTGTGGCTTTCTTTTGTAAACTTCATGCAAGGAACAATTTTACTTAGAAAAAGTATTTCAGAAAGCTGTTAAGATTTCATTCTGTAACCATCGAAAATGAAAATCTGGATGAAAGAGCCTTGCTTCCTCGCTGAAACTTTGTGAAAAAAGGTTTTGGGAACAGGGATTTTGACAGCTCTTATGCCAAAGCTTATATGAAGTCTGTTCCACAATCAACAGCCCATGACTTCAAATTAAACACCATATGTCCACATCCTGATGTACAACATCCTGTCATTACATTTTATGTCAATCACAGCCTCATTTGCATACAGTATCTATAAAACACTGGCTAAATTGCTTACAGGACTTTTATCTCTTTCTCATTGTCTTCAATTCAATCACTGGCCACTCCAGGATGGAAATTCTCTTAAATAATTTGATACGTGCAGTCACCTGAGGCGTTTATTAATGGATAAATCAGATCTCATAAGATATTTTACAGAATGATCCGTTCAGCAGGATGTAGTTCAGTTTGAAAGTGAAATGTAGCTGCGTCTGGTGAAATAAACCGCTAGCTGCTAGCAGTAATTTCTAAGCACTCTGGTTGCAGTGAAAGTTAATTACTGCCTGAACTGATGATAAGGAGATCTATAATACCTGGAGAGAGAGATTTCAGCTGACATTCACATTCATTCCAGTCACTTCTGATGTATTTCATTTGTGGAAAAAAAATATATAAATAAAAAATACCCCAAAATTTAGTCAGATTTTGAATGGTCGCTGATGAACAAAAATGATTGGTCCCTAGGCTTCCTGGAAAAAAAAAAGTGTCTCTAGGGCTAGACGATATGGAAATCTCCAATCAAATTCAAAATATGGCTAAAGAACATGGTAAAAATGAAACGCATATAAATGATTTCTTAATGTTTTCAATAAAAAGATCCATAAAAACAGTAAGTCAAATATTGCACAAATGTAATTGTTGTCTGAAATGTTATAAAATAAGCAAAATGCTAAACATTTCTCAGTCAAGTTTTAAACTTTTTGTTTTAAAGATCAACACAAAAGTCAAGACTAAATGACATTCAAATTAATACAGGGGGTGCAGAATTATTAGGGAAGTTGTATTTTTGAGGATTAATTTTATTATTGAACAACATCCATGTTCTCAATGAACCCAAAAACTCATTAATATCAAAGCTGAATATTTTTGGAAGTAGTTTTTAGTTTTAGCTATTTTAGGAGGACATCTGTGTGTGCAGGTGACTATTACTGTGCATAATTATTAGGCAACTTAACAAAAAACAAATATATACCCATTTCAATTTTCACCAATGAAACCAATATAACATCTCAACATTTACAAATATACATTTCTGACATTCAAAAACAAAACAAAAACAAATCAGTAACCAATGTAGCCACCTTTCTTTGCAAGGACACTCAAAAGCCTGCCATCCATGGTGAACAGATCAAAACACTGACAGAATCCATCTCAGACACTGTTCAGAGAGGTGTACTGTTTTCCCTCCTTGTAAATCTCACATTTGATGATGGACCACAGGTTCTCTATGGAGTTCAGATCCGGTGAACCATGTCATTGGTCATAAGTTTTTCTTCTTTTAGACCCTTTCTTGTCAGCCACGCTGTGGAGTACTTGGACGCGTGTGATGGAGCATTTACCTTTACCGATCTAGCTACGGGCCCATCAAGACTCACTCTCATTTCATCAGTCCATAAAACCTTAGAAAAATCAGTCTTGAGATAATTCTTGGCCCAGTCTTGACGTTTCAGCTTGTGTGTCTTGTTCAGTGGTGGTCGTTTTTCAGCCTTTCCTACCTTGGCCATGTCTCTGAGTATTGCACACCTTGTGCTTTTGGGCACTCCAGTGATGTTGCAGCTCTAAAATATGGCAAAACTGGTGGCAAGTGGCATCTTGACAGCTGCACGCTTGACTTTTCTCAGTTCATGGGCAGTTATTTTGCGCCTTGGTTTTTGGTTTGGTTTTTCCACACGCTTGCGACCCTGTTGACTATTTTGAATGAAACGCTTGATTGTTCGATAATCACGCTTCAGAAGCTTGGCAATTTGAAGAGTGCTGCATCCCTCTGCAAGATATCTCACTATTTTTGCCTTTTCGGAGCCTGTCAAGTCCTTCTTTTGACCCATTTTGCCAAAGGAAAGGAAGTTGCCTAATAATTATGCACACCTGATATAGGGCGTTGATGTCATTAGACCACACCCCTTCTCATTACAGAGATGCACATCACCTAATATGCTTAATTGGTAGTGGGTTTTCGAGCCTATACAGCTTGGAGTAAGACAACATGCATAAAGAGAATGATGTGGTCAAAATACTCATTTGCCTAATAATTCTGCACTCCCTGTATATTTACTTTTATTATTTTGTTTTCATTGTGTTGGCATTCAATATAACATCAGAAATCAATTGCCTTAACTTCAATAAAATGTCAATTTAAAAAGTACTGTCCAAATGTCTTAGGACACTAATGTTTCCACCCACAAAAAACGGTATTAAGTCAGTTGTTTTGGTCTTTTGGTGTAACATGTCAGTAGAAAATATCAGGTTATTTACAAATATTATGTTTGCTATTAATTGAAAAAAATCTAGTTTTTTATTCATTCATTCATTTTCATTTCGGCTTAGTCCTTTTATTCATCAGGGATTGCCACAGAGGAATGAACCGCCAACTTATCCAGCATATGTTTTACGCAGCGGATGCCCTTCCAGCTGCAACCCATCACTGGGAAACACCCATAGACTCATTCACACACATACACTACGGACAATTTAACTTACCCAATTCACCTATAGCGCATGTCTTTGCACTTTGGGGGAAAACGGAGCACCCACGCCAACACGGGGAGAACATGCAAACTCCACACAGAAATGCCTGACACAGCCAATGCTTGAACCAGCGACCTTCTTGCTGTGAGGCGACAGTGCTATCCACTGCACTGCCCCAAGTTAGATTTTTACTTGCACAAAAAAATTAAGTTTTTCATCTTCATGAAGAAACTTAACAAAATGACACGACTAAAAAGTAATGCCATATTGACAGATTTTATTGATTTAACTTTGCATGTAGACTTCTTGAAGTGTCAGATACTGTGGCTTACTAACATCATTGCTGCAAAGAAATAGCCTAATGGCATTAAATAGACCGTTTTGAGTGATGTAAACAAAAACAATGGTCCCAACGCATTTCTTGTTTTACATTTTTAATTTCTATAGCTTTTGGGAATCCAAAAAAGCTCCACATATTGATAAATAATGTTATAATCGCTGTTTTAACAATAAGTTAGGATTAAATTGCCTCTTGTTACAGTTTTATGTTATGAAATAGTTTTATAACAAGCAGGAAATGTTCATAGACCAATGATATGACCACACTGAAATGGTCTATAGAAAAAAAAAAAAACTTGCAGCATACTATCAGGGTTTCCGTGGGGTCTTGAAAAGTCTAAAATTTAAAAATCGAAATTTAAGGCCTTAAAAAGTCTTAAATTCACTGTTCTAGGTCTTAAATATTTTTGCACAGGTCTTATTTTTCCTATGTCCATGTAACGCTACATCTAATGCTCATTTAAATTCTTTTTTGTTGCAGTTGCTTTGGTTTTGGTGTTGTAGTTCTTTATTTCACTAGTCCAATTGTAATTTGTGGTATTACAACTACAGATGAGACCAGCATGTAATAGCCAATCAGCTTTCTTCTATTGAACTCAGTGCGCGCGGCAAATGTGACGTCATCGCTGTGTTTGCGGACGTTCGCTTTGTGTGCACGCGACATGATTTCGGCTGGCGGAGCTCACGTAATGTTTTGAGACTCGAGTGAACAGTTCGCGTGGTGGCGCATATGATTTGAGTTGAATATAAAACACTACGAAGAGATTTTCTCTGAAACAGGTATGACTGTACACACCTTCTTTATGATCCGTCCATGCGGGATCATGGAGATAACCAGGTGATCAATAATTCTTGGCTAGAAATTGCAACAGCAGTGGGAAAGGAGGAACGTTTTTATTAAAGTTTGGAAAAACCTGAGGGATAAGTTTGTAAAAGCAAAAAAAGAGGCCATGGCAAAAGTGGAGACCCATGTGGTTTTAATATTACAGAATATGTTTTTCCACCATTCATAGGTTTTACCCTGATGTATATATTACAATTTTGAATTTAAAACAATTTACAAACCAAAATTAAGTAACCAATTGTGTCTTTGATACAAATTTCCCAAATTATGTTTAACAGAGCAAGGGAATTTTCACAGTATGTCTGATAATTTTTCTTCTGGAGAAAGTCTTTATTTTTTTTTTTTTTACTTCGGCTAGAATAAAAGCAGTTTATTTTTTTAAAAACCATTTTAAGGTCAATATTATTAGCCCCTTTAAGCAATATACTTTTTCGATAGTCTACAGAACAAACCATCGTTATACAATAACTTGCCTAATTACCCTAACCTGCCTAGTTAACCTAATTAACCTAGTTAGGCCTTTAAATGTGACTTTATAGCTGTATAGAAGTGTTTTGAAAAAGATCTAGTCAAATATTATTTACTGTCATCATGGCAAAGATAAAATAAATCAGTTATTAGAAATGAGTTATTAAAACAAAACTATTATGTTTAGACATGTTGAAAAAAATCTTCTCTCCGTTAAACAGAAATTGGGGGAAAAAAAAAAACAGGGGGGCTAATAATTCTGACTGTACTCAGAATCAGTTTACAATATATAGATGCCCAATTTCTAGGCTTTATTGGTGATAATGGTCACGAATGTTGGACCATTATTGCCTTTTTAGCTTATAAGTAGAGGACAGAAACTAGCGAGACAGTAATGTGTGGATTGTTGAGTGGGCAAAAAAAAGAAAGAAACTTCAGTATTTTTAGTGAGTGTACTTCCTTTTTGTTTTCATTCTTGCCATAATAAAAATATATAATTGTAGAGCAACCCAAGTTCTGTTGCCATTAATATTTAACTTTAAAAGGTAGAACTGTCCGAGATATGAACAAAAGCAAGTGATGCATCACTTAGATTTAAAAAAAGAATTAGATTTAAAAAATCTTGAATGGTTATAAAAATCTTTATAATAAACTATAAAAATAATAAAAAACAATTATCTTGAATGATATTAATGATATGACCTAGTTCTGTAAACTTTCTACTTTTCTGTTTATCCATCTGATTTTACTGTCTGTTGTTTTTGACCGCTCCCCGTCATTTAAAAGAATATCTCAATGGGGAACGTGTCAAGTATAAATGCCTCGTCCGTTTCGTGAGGTGTGCGATGTGGCGCCAGGCGAAAGTATAAATCAGCCTTAAGATGTTTGTTTGTTTGTTTGTTTTTTCTGTAGTTCAATTGTGCATCTAACCTGTCTTTAGTACTATTCAATTTGAATACATTTTACCATAATTTTTGTGATTTTGTATTTTCTTTTTCTGTGTATGCATGTTTTTGATATTGTGTTATAGGTCTTAAATTTAATACTTAATGGTCTTAAAAAGGTCTTAAAAAGTCTTAAATTTGACATTATGATATCTGCAGAAACCCTGACTATGTTAAAGGGTCACGAAACACCAAAACACATTTTTTGAGCTGTTGACAGTCATATATGTGTCCCACACTACTATAAACACTATTAGGACACATATATTGCACTAAAAAGTGAAAATTGGTTGTTTTTGCGTTATTTTGAGCAAATTCGTTCTTCCGGTTTGAAACGAATTTTTGAAGCTGCGTCACGGCCATGAGATACTTGGGTGTAAATCCAGCTGGAGAGTGGCTGTCTGTCTTTTCTAGGACGTTCTGACGTATCTGAGTGTGCGGCATTAATTCATGAGAAAGACGTGCTTCAAACCAATTAGCGCGCTCTATTGTGTATGACGTGAAACTTCATTAATATGCATGATAGCTCCGGAGACTGTTTACCAGTTTACACTGTTCAGACGGCAGAGAGACGCCACGTTGTGTTGCCAAAACAAGTGAAAGTACAAGAATTTCAAGACAAAATTCGTAGGTGTTATTAGTGTGTTGCAATGAAGGTTTTGTTTTCATTTTCCCTTTATGAGAGAGCAGCTGGACTCACGTGTGGATTACAGTGCACGCGACAGAAACGCGTTTGTAAGGAACATTTTTACCCGAGAGCTTTTTCTCATCTGGAAATGGTGAAATCCGGATTTGCAGCTCGTCTACTTTTAATCAAAAGACACAGCTCCAGTTTGATTGTCTGTCTACAGATTTGGTAAGTGTTTGCAGTGGACTGCCCTTTGTTTAAATGCTGCTCTCCGAGTGTAAACATGTAAACACAAACTATTCCCGTCGTGCAGGATTTTCGCTGCAATTTGTGACAGGATAGTCTATGCACATACCGCTTTCTGACGCTACCTACAGAGTACACAAGTTACAGAGAAATGCGGAGGATTTTTTTCTCTTATTCGCCGTATCAAATCAGCCTCTGTGTGTTTGCTTTTCCTGTCAAACTTAGCGCGTGCCCAAATGTTAACTCCCTTCTATGCAAAATCTTATCCTCTTTCCCTCCCCCGACACTCCCACACTCCCAGAGCTGGACACGCCCAACTTTCCTGACTTTTTTCAAAACAGAGGTGTGAGAACACGCTGCTGAGACAGGGGGTTTCGTGGCCCTTTAAGAACTACAAACGTGTTACAATACTGCCTGAAGTTATTTAGGATATGATTTAGTGTAAGCGCCTTTACAGAAAAAGTGTGCAATTATTTTAAAATCACATATGGATCATGAGTATTTCACATGTGTTCAACCTACATTTACCATGATTACATACACGCTCTCAACACTCTTGGATGCATTAGGGTAAGATTTAGCGTAGGTGGTATATTATTTTCAGTTGTGATTAAGGATTAACCTTTTAGTACAGTTCACTCGCCGTTTGATTTTTTAAAATTGTCTTAATACATGCATAAACCAACGTGACAATACTTCCGAAAAAAAATATGATACTGGACACTTCTTTTTGAAACTGCAGAGAAACATGCAAGTGGCAGCGTATCATTTTTGCAGCAATGTTGTCAGAGACACGTTTTGAGTGTGGGTGGATCTTTTTTTTTTGCCCCATAATGGTGCCATTAGGGCAACTGCTAGCAATGGTTAAATGGACTATGCCAACCAGCTAGACCTTGACCTTTGACTGACAAGCGTGTATGTCATCATTAGTGGGAAACTGGTCGAATGATTGAAAGGCCAGTTTGCTTTAAAAAGAAAGGGCTGAGAGGAATGCAAGCCACACAAGCTTTGGTCATTATAAAGGCTTTTGCGGTGCAGATTTTCAGAGGAAATTAATTTAGCTGCAATGTTTTTTGACTTATGAAAGCCCGGTAAGAATTGACATTAGCTGTTATACTTCATAATAATAACAACATTAAAAAAACATCATACATTACTTAAATGCTTCATTAATCTTAATGTACATTAATCCAAAAAGAAATGTCATAACTTTGAGTCATATATTTTCATGTATATATACACCACATTCTGGGGGAAAAGTTGGTCATTTAGAATATGAATGATACTATTATTGAAAACTAGTATATTAAGGTTTCTCATTTCTTGCCATTGCAATCCCTGGTACTTGTTAAAATCTAGCGAGTATATCATTATTATTGTAATCGAGTAGATGGCACTGTGAAATATGAACTATCTATATTATCCATATTTTGGGAAACAATGGAATGCCTTTTATGAGAGGAAGAAAATGACCACTATCCAATATAATGGTGGCCTTAGTTCAACCCCAAAATTGATTGACTAAATCGATCACAATTGATCCAGACCGTGGTAATTATCAAGGAAGTGTGAGAAGTTTTGTAACAAAAACCAAAGAGAGCACAGTCTGACAGTCCAATTTCTATTCCATTTACATACTTAAAATGTGTTTGGAAAGTATCGATGATGATTTAAACCTGTGCATTCTAAAATTACAATGGTGAGAAAATAGCAGTTAAGGAAGCATCTGGATTTCAAGATAAATGTTGGCAACTAGGTCATGAAACAACATTGTGTTTATTTATATAGGCCATTTTGAGGGATGTAAACAATAACAATGGTCCTAATGTATTTTCTGTTTTACATTTTTAATTTCCATAGCTCCCAACAATCCTGAAAGGTCCACATATTGATAAATAACATTATGATTGTTTTAACGTTGAGATATGATTGAATTGCCCTTTGTTACAGTTACTAACATAGTTGGACAATAAGCAGGAAATATTCATGGGCCATTATGTTTGTTTGCTTCCAAAATGTTTTAATGTTGAAATGTTTCTGAATAAAGCTAAAAAACACAGGCTCAACATTGGGTATAAAAATGCAAATACAGACTTCTAAATACTATTTTATTATCTTTGTTTATTTAGTAAATGACAATACAGTGACAATCTGTTTACTTTGACAACACAGTTCTAATGTTTTTACGAAAAAAAAAATCAATGTTTAGTGGATAAAGCCTAATTTTTAGTCACAATATTTGTAATTTGACAGTTTATCACTTTCTAAAAAATAATAAAATAAAAAGTAAATTTAGATACTTAAATGTATTTAATACTCTATACAAATGTTTTTAGTGATGGCAGCTTATGGACTCCTCTCAGAGAAGGAAGCTACATGCATTGCATTTATTTATTTAAAAAAAAAAACTTTAACAAAGTTAAACTCTTTACGGTTCTGTGGGTCTCATCTATCAAATCTGATCTTTAATTTGTATTTTCAATTGGATTCAAGTCATGTGATTGGCTGGGCCATTCTACAGTTTGATTTTCTTTCTCTAAACCATTCGAGAGTTTCCTTGGCTGTGTTTTGGATCATTGTCTTGCTGAAATGTCCACCCTGGTTTCATCTTCATCATCCTAGTAATGTAGATGTTGGACTGGAGCAGCTAATATTCATTTACGATGACGAAGGGCAGAGCATTGCTGAATAACTTCTGAGAGATTTCAGCTGCTGTCTGGGCTTTCACTGCCTTTCTACACCTTCCTTTCTTCATGTGTTCAATACTTTTTCCCTGTGGCATTTCTTTTAATTACACATAGCTTCATTTGTAAACTAATTACATTTGTTTTTGCATAGATGGATTTATTTGGTTGCTACCAACATCTGGTGAAAATTTCAAATCAACACCATCTTTAGAAAAATGAAGTGTTCAATATGAAAAAAGGCTTCCTATATCTGCAGCAACCTTATATGACTTATGCAGCAGCTTCTGTGTTTTGTGTTTGTCCTCTTTGCTTTGATTCAAAGGCCTACAAGGGTGTGCCTGATCACACAGTACAAATGAGTCACAGCAGTGCTAATTGGAAATATAAAATGGAATGGCTGGCTCGTAAAGGTCATTACAAGGCATTCCTACTATTACCGAGCATTCACAACACAAGCACACAAATAATGAGCCGAATCCTATTGAGGGTATCAGTGCAGCTCTGTCATTATCAGATGAATGCGCAACAGAAACATGGAGCACAGAAAGGAAGGGAATGCAGGCAACCATGGGAAGACTTCATTAATAATCGGCGTCACCTTTTGCTATTTAATTGATTTGTTTAATTAATTCAGCTGCACATTTCGAGTGAGCACACAACAGTCGCATTGCTCTTTAGGGCTATTAAATGGCAAATGGTTTGTTTGCCGTCACGGAAGCGAATTGCGCCGTATGCTAATGCGGAAGGCAGATCATTTGTTTCGGGCTTTTAATGAAAAGAGCTCATCAAGAGGAGCCAAGGAGTGTGTTAATTATCTCCTGTCCATTTTTTGCTCATCTTGAACCATGCATGTGTACACAGAAAATGATCTACATCATTATGGTTTGTATGGCTAGTTCATTTGGTGCTAGCTGATTCTTTCATATAAGAAAGGTGTACACTATTAGCAGGGGTTAAATTAGGATTTTTTAATGTGGGAGAACTATGGGCTATGGATATGGATACGTTTATTTAAGTTGGTGTGGTACCATATTTAATTTTGGTCAGGAACTTTGGACTTTAAAAGATAGATTTTTAGAGTTTATAATGAATCATATTGTATACCATGCCAGTTCATATAATGAAATATTTTACCTAAAGTTTTATTGTGCTAAATCCCATAAAAATGTTTTGAACAGTTTTAAAAGTTTGAAAACCATTGCTTGGTCTATCCCTTACAGCCTTGTTTTCATCCGTGGTGAATTCAATATGGTATCTACCGGAATAAAATCAGTATCGCATTATGGCATAACACAAAGTCTGCAAATAAATGACAAAAAAAATATTCACAGCAGGTTTCAGAGTGCTCTGCGTTCACTTATACACATGCAGTTCACGAGACGCAGCGCTTCACTCTGAAACCTGTTTGATAAAGCCTATTAGAATTCAGTCAGAATTCAAGATATGCAGGCAAAATGCCCTGTAGGACTTATCACTTTTATATTTAGCCCGTGTCATGATGTACTTAAGTATCACACAAGCAATAGTTCAACAGTGGTAATATTAAATAAGCTACATTTTAAACCTAATGCCTGACATGCCTGGTTTAATTTTGAATTAAAGAATGTTTCAAATGAAGAACACATTAGAAGTATTAATATTATATGCAGGTAAATATCATTGGTATTATACTTTTACACTCTTTTGTTTTATTATTTATTTGGAGTATGTTAGTACAATTTCAATATTGTTCATAGCTTCTTATTAGAGATGCACCGATCCGATACTTGGATCAGATATCGGTTCGATACTGCATATTTTTGCTAGATCGGTATCTGCCAGCTGGTATCGATCCAAATCCGATTTTGCATGTGGGCTATATTCTATCTAATTTATAAGCCAACAAAAGCCATCAAGGTAGCCTATATAAGGCACTACAAAGTTGTCATGTATGCCTACTATATCCCAAATGTTTAGAAGCCATTCTATAGTTTAATGTGAAATACAGTTGAACATTCAAGTGGTTAAATACATGTTCAGTTCAGTGCTTCCTTTCGTTGCGCCTGTCAATCATTCTTCATTCATTCACAATTCAAATTGCGTGTCGCATTCTTTTATGACGACACGAAAAATTTTCTCCTAGACTACTTGTTCCTATTGGTTTAAATAATTAGTGGAGAAATGCATTTCGTTTTGCATGAAATGGGTTTATTTTGACCTGCAACAAGGAGTTCATTGCTGTTCATGTTTTGCTGTGTCTGTTAGATCAGCAGATTACATTCGTAACACAAAAGTGTTATTACCTGCTCTTCACACACAAAGTGAGCATACCTGAAATTTTAAATTAGAAAAGGCTCAATAATACATTGAACAGATCCTCAGCGCACTGATTTTTTCCTTTTGTGCTGCTAAGTTGTGGAAGTGTCCGGCTGCATAGATGCGATGTGCGGGCGCTCTGTAAAAATCATTCTCACAATGAGTTTCTGTTCTCTCATCCTTTCGACCCGAGTTTATTCTTCAGAGGGGAATACTTGCAGTGCTCTGAATAGTTTGTAAAGCCTGGCTCATTGAGGTCAAAATAGTTGATTTAAATTAATAAAAGTAAAACTGACAGGAGCAATAGATAGTTTTGTCATTAACGGTGAAAATTATTTAGCCTGATATAAGATACTCTGAATATTTTACTGTAATTTTATTTTTGTTACTATTTTATTAGCATATAAAGAGACTTGTTTTGAACTCCACCTCAAATGTCATTCTTTCTTTTTGTTTACATTGTTGATAACTGACCAACAAAAAATACATTAAAATTAAGATGCATATTTGTTTCAAAAAAGCTAATTTTTTTGTCAAAAATAGATGGACAATGAACACATTGGTGCAGGTGGATGATTCGTTTTGCTCCATTGAAAATAAGGATTTAATTAACGCTTTACTGTAATTGTTGTATCACAAACCTCTCATATATTTGCTACATGTTTAATACGAGTTATAGTTTTTAAGATTATGTCTTGAGCATCTAATTTTTCCTCTGTGCGATGTACTTTCATTTTCTCCATCTTGCTCACAGTGAGATTTGGCGAGGGAATGTTTAATAAGTAAGACTGGCTTCAGACAGTTAAGTTTAGTCTGCATCAAACCTGCAGGAAGACATCAGGCTCTGCTAAAAGGCTGGTTATTTTACCAGCAATGAGGGTGGTAATGAGTGGTAGCCTATTACAGATTTTAAGGAGTATACCATCGTGCCGTCCCAAAGTCAGTTCAGTTCCATTAAAACATTCTGTCAAATCTTTAACAGTAGTTTTTTCAAAAACACGTTTTAGAGCAGCCACAGTTTAAACTATTATATCAGCAATGTTTTGAAGCAGAAACACAATTTTGTTAGAAGTCAAGAATTCTGAACAGAAAGTATTAGGATATTTTTAGATGCTTATACCTAGTCAAAATAAATAACTAAATAAATAACTACGTTTTATAAGCTAAATTGACTCAATTCACAAACTGTCGTGATGCCCATCTGGATCCCTCTAGTACAGTTTAATCTCTGCGTTATAGCATGTTTTGATATTTACAAAGAAAAGGACAGAGTGATCTATTGAGAGGAAGATGGAGGGAGAGGAACATGACGTGATGGAGGAACAGATGGATGTACTCTCACTTCCCACAGAGAATCCGAATCAAAGGAAAATAACGGCGCCAACATCCCTTACTGCTGAATCATCACAGGCCAAACCATAAAGAGCACACAAAAGCAGAACTTCTGCTACATCCAGATCAAAATGTCCTTGTTGGATGGCTCATTTTGTTCCATTTGATTTTTTTTTTCTTCTATGAAATGACAGATCTGCCATATGATCCAATCATCCCAGAATTGCTCTTAGCATGACTAGCCTTCCCTCACAAATCAATCATCGAGGGTTAATTAGCCAATACTGTCTCAAACCGGCTCTCAGGCATATCAAACTTATTTTCTGACCTAATTGTCACTCTGATGACATGTTTAAGGCGCTGAATTTCAGTGTTTGACATTTCATTAGCTGCATAATTGGAGCTCTTGATTGGACTGACTTTGATACTCAGTAGAATCGCTCTGATCTTGTACTTCTAGTAGCGCTTTTCACCTTTTCACCAGCTCTCTGCCACTGGTAGGAACTTGTCATCTGCTGGAGCTGGAGTGTCAAAACACTGCCTTTTTTATCAATGCTCTTCGTGAATTTTGCGTATAGTCACATCCACCAGGCCTGTAGCTGGAAGTGCATTATTCATGTTGCCCAAAAGCTCTCTCACAACTCTGACAAGCTCTTTTTTAGCCTGCAAAAAGGATGACAGTGTTAGAATTCACCGTCCTTGTTAAAACAGAGCTTCAGCTAACGGGAGAATGGTGAGCACTCATTAGAAATTTCATTGAATGCATATAACCTTTTATGAAAATCATGGTCAGTTTTTGTTTATGGATGTGCAGTACTCTGTATGTACATTTTTTTTCCAAGTCTTCATCTGTTTACTGTACATACTCATAATACTGTATAAAAATTGAGGAGTATGGAATGCAGTTATGAAAGATGGTTGCATTTTCCTGAACTTTTTTTCCAAGGCTGCCAAATTCAAAAGCTTCTTTAGAGGGATCTTCACTAAAAAGCAGGCTATGTAGAGAGAAGAGAGAGTAAAGCAACCTTTAGTCTTTTATAAATGGCAAGAGATCGGAAAGCAATGTACTGGAGTCATGAAACAAGCGCTGACTTCTCACTTCAGATCTAACTGTTAAAAAGCAAATGTAGCTTCTGAATTAAAACTATGGATTCAGGCAGACAAGGCTTGTTATGTTCACGGTCTTGCAATGGTGCTATCTTTAGATAAGATCCATGTAGACATACGGCAAACGCAAATTAATGACCCAAAAGGTTTAATTGTGTTTTTTGCACACTAAGAAATAATGTTTTGCACTCTCAGTAATAAAAGCACACAAGCTATCACTAGGGTTTTACCTTTTTAAAAGGACATTTATACTTATAGGTTCCATACAGTATACAGTGCACTGTAAAAAATTATATGATCAATTAGTCCTGACAGCATATGTTTTTAGGTCATTGTAACATATAAAATTAAGTTAGAACACGATTAGCTTAGATTAATAAGTTATGCAAGCTGTTTTGGGTCAGTTTAACATAATATACGTTCTATGGACTCATAAGGTTAATTTAATTCAACTTAAAAAATTTAAGGCAACCAGAATTTTTTACAGTGTACATACCTTAACACTACAGTTTAGTACTTAAACAGTATACCTTTTGATATTTTTATGTACTATGTTCCTTTAAGGTACTAATATGAACCCTTTAGGTACCTTTTGAAAAGAATACTGTCCCAGTGACAGCTTGTGCATCTTTATTTGTGGGAGTTTTTAAGAACAGTTCTATGGCAAAGGTTCTCAATCTCGGTCCTGGAGGTCCAGTGTCCTGCAGATTTGAGCTCCAACCCCAATCAGACACACCTTGGCTAGCTAATTAAGCTCTTATGCTGCGGTCACATTAGAGTTTGAGCATGCAAAAGTCTGTCATACGGTGCTGCAAAAAGGGGCGGCATTAAACAAAATGATTAGATTTAAAAAAGCAGCGATTGGTTCATATTTTACATTTCTGTCCAGAGAGGTCATGTTTGATCTTCGATTGGTCTCATGCAATCATGTGATACCATTTTGCAGGTCAGAGTTCACCAAGCTTGAACTTTGCAATGCAGAAAACTGCTTGTCCTACAAGCTTGTGTTTCCGGTCTGTCGCATTCGGTTGCGTATGAATGGAAGTCTATGGGGCGAAAAGTGCAGTGTGACCACGGCTATAGGCTTTCTAGAAACATCCTTGCAGGTGTGTTTAGGCAAGTTGGAGCTACAATCTGCAGGACACCGGACCTCCAGGACCGAATTCGAAAACCCCTGTTCTCCTGTTTTAAAAATTATGCTACATTAAGACATTTTTGAAAGTCTATGAAACATCTTAAAGAAACCTTTGTGCAATAAAACGTTTCTGAGATGTTAAAGCTTAATTACAAAACCATCCATGCCAATAACAAACAAAAATGTACAAAGAATTAAGGGAAATGAATAGAAGTTCTAATCAATTAGAAAGGAATCAGCAATGTATTATTTCTGAAATCCCATATTACTTTAAATCTTCAGACATGTGCGAGTACTACAACAATGACTGACATTGACATATGAACTCAGCAAAGACATTTAAATTAACAAAACAAGATATGATGTAGGGTTGGGCGATGTTGACCAATTTGGCATCGTACGATGTCTAATGTGAACATCGGCGATGGACGATGGTAACGTCGTCGTGGCGGGGTGGGGGTGGTTGTTGTTAAATATCAATTAATTCATAACAAATTTAATAATTGTAGCGTATCGTTTTCACTACCTGACCCACATGGTTTTTGCTTTACCCATAACCAAACCATAAATAAATAAAGTTATTCAAATTACCACCTGTCAATCACTTTTTTTTCGCGGGACTCTGGCATGAATAAGCAGAGTGATCTGTGTCCTTATAATGGCTTTTTCCCCACAGCTGGTGGCGAAGACGAGAGTTCATTTGGAGTTCACTGTAATTTGTATTGTGATTAATGATAACTTCCTTATTTTATTACTACTATTACGAGGAAATAATAACAAGTAAAGATGCTAGGGCTCGGCCGTTTCGGCGTATGCGGCCGAAATTTTATGCGACCTAAAATATATATTTGGAAGCATTTGTGCTAGTGCATAAATCGTCACCATGCGATCTGTTTTCACTGCAAAATCCTCACCGCGTGCGTGGATTTAGGAGACATTTATGCAGGGTGCATCTTTGCACCTAGACGCTAAACGCAGCGCTCAGGAACAGATTAAAACAGTTGTTATGCGATTGTAAACTTGAAGTAAAAAAAGGCCGGAATGCTTGCCCCGCCTTTGTGCTCTTCTTATTGGCCCACTGCTCTAGAACTGAACGCGGATGGATTGTTTAATATCAGCTGTCAATCACTCAGTCAATGCCTTCTGCCTTCACATGGAATTGTAGAGAAGATGAGAGAATGAAAATAACACTGACAGATTTAGTTTTAGAAACCCTAACGTTACTAATAATGGCACATCTTATTAGTGATCATGTGCTGAATGTTAATCCACCATTTACACTTTTTCAAGAGTGGATAAAAGACTTCCAGTGGCTTCAAGCCCGCTATGAAAATAACTAAAGCCATTCACTGTAAAGTCTGTGGGACGGGGTTTGCAGGTAACAGCGTTTGCCACTGAATCTACACATTATAAGTGTGAGAGGTGCTGTATAATCCTCACGATGTATTTAATCCTCACGATGCTGTCAGCTGTGCAAACGGCAGCTATATGTAAAATTTAACACAGCTCATGAAAAGACCGTTATTGCTATTAAGATGACATGCAAATAATAAGTTGTATATCAATATAAATGTGGGGCAGGGCGATAGATCGCGATGCCGGCTCAGCATCGTGAAGTTTATTGGCCATCGTCGATCACCCCAACCCTAATATGATATCACAAGGGACCAAATACTCACGTATACAGTAGCTAATTGTTCTCTTATTATTTGCATTGCAACTCAATATACAGTAGGCATCAGAAACTTCTCTTTGCAGAGAAATTCTTGCTAGTTTTGTCCGCTTGACAGATTTTATATGCTGATCAAGAGTTATAACAATACTATCACTGAGCTTTGACTATACAATGAGCTTTTTAATCCCAGAACGTAGCATTATATTAGATGTTTAGTATGTTCTAAAATATCATAAAATTAAAAATGACAGCGCAAACCAATGTGCTTTTTCTTTTTTTCATCCAGACTACTATTGTGAATCAACCCTAAAATGTTCATGACACAAAATAAATTGATTTTTAAGAGCCAGAAATGTTTTATACTGCATCACTGCAATGCACACACATCTATGTTGAGATGTTTGGTATATTTTGGTATATTTTATGTAAAACGAGCAGAGAAACCATATGGGTTTTGCATTGAAAATATTTTTGCACTGTAGTGCTGCTGCTGGCACAGACTTCCTGCTGGCTTCTGTGTGGTTCGGAGGTGATCAATTCACACTGCCATAGGAGGAATATAAGGCTTTCTACTGCTTCAATCTGACAGGAAGAATTCTGTCTGCTCAGCTGAGGCTCTGACAACCATTGAGTGGACACTGACAAATAGATCTGACAGCTCTGATATAAAGCATATCTGCCTCCACTCGTTTTACTATGTGTACATTTTACATGGATATGCAAACAGCTCATAAGCCTCGGAGGAAGATCTGAATTGTCCTCTATCTGAAACCAGAATATTTCTGAACACATTGCCTCAGTGTTTCGGCTTGAACATATACAATGGATGAATAACAAAGGGTCAACACAGGTAAACACGTGTGTGTGTGTGTGTGTGTGTGTGTGTGTGTGTGTGTGTGTGTGTGTGTGTGTGTGTGTGTGTGTGTGTGTGTGTGTGTGTGTGTGTGTGTGTGTGTAACAGGGCGAAGTGAGCTACATCTACGGCTGACTCACGGTGTATAATTGGATATGACAAAGTTCAGTGTTCCTGGAGGGGGAGATTAAAAACACATCAGTGAATGTAGCCCCCTTGGAAATGAATTGATTATGACAGAAAGCCTTGATGAATAATAAATTTGGACATTATCCTAGGATGTAATGCCTAAGGTGCCCATTGCACTGGTGAGAGATCCAGGACAGTGAGAAAAAAGAAATGCAAACACGAAGCCAATGGGTTTTCCCCTCCCTACTTTTGGCAAGAATAGCAGATGCATGATTATGCATTTGCTTAAATTCTGCTGAATTTGTACTTAGTAAAGGTTGATTTTAGAAAATGTGACTACGATAAATATATGCATTCTCATAAACAAATCATTAGAATATCAAAACCTTTTACATAACCGAAACAAAATAAAGGTAATATGAGGTAATATAAGGCATATAAGGTAAAGTGGGTAAATCATGAAATGTTTATTTCTTTAAGTTAAATAGTTGCACCAGTAGGGGGAGACAAGAGGCTTTATGTATGAATCATTTATGAAATGAGTCATTTTTGGAAGATTAATTGCACTGATCATACAGTAGTGCACTGAATCAATCAGATCACTGATTCAGTCAGGACAGAATCATAACCTGTTTTGTTTTAACCCAAAGGTGAGTGAAATATGGACAAATGAGTAGACAAACACTACATGTGCAGTATGACTTACTCCATGCTAAATTTTGAAGTGCGCATATGGACACATTCAAATCTTATAAGGCAATATTAATGACCTCTTGGCGGCACGGTGGCTTAGTGGTTAGCACTGTTGCCTCACAGCAAGAAGGTTGCTGGTTCGCGTCCCAGCTGGGCCAGTTGGCATTTCTGTGTGGAGTTTGCATGTTCTCCACATGTTCATCTGGGTTTCCTCCAGGTGCTCCGGTTTCCCCCACAGTACAAAGACTGTGAGGTATAGGTGATTTAGATTAACTAAATTGGCCGTAGTGAGTGTTTGAATGCGAGTGTGTATGGGTGTTTCCTAGTACTGGGCTGTGGCTGAAAGGGGCATCCGCTGCATAAAACATATAACGAAATAATTGGTGGTTCATTTCACTGTGGTGAACCCTGATAAATAAAGGACTAAGCCAAAGGAAAATGAATGAATGAATAATGACGTCTTCATAATTAGCACCTTTTATGATACAGATGCTATCTTTGAGAGAGTCATTAAATTACTTACACAAGTGCTTTGTCCAAAACAAGACACTGACTGGAAAATTGGGGCATTTGGTCAAGCAGTACATTTGAAGGACTGATTCATTCGGGACCAAAACATGTCAGTGGCTGCAAGTAAAGTTGCATACTTTGTCTGAGTTCACAGAACTCTTAATTGATTAAGCAAAATGTACCTGGATCACTTGCGTAGTTCTAAAGTGTACATTTACTCACCCTATACTTGTTCCAAACTGATTTGTCTGTCTGTCTTCTGTTTAACACAAACAAAGATATTTTGAGGAAAGCTGGAAACCTGTAGCCATTGACTTCCATAGTATTTGTTTATCATAATATGGAGGTCAATGGTTACATGATTTCAGCTTTCTTCGAAATATCATCTTGTGCTCCACATAATAAAGAAACTCAGGTTTGAAACCTATTAAATAGTGAGTCATTTTTTAAGCCGGTTGGTTTGGTTGCATGACACAAATGTGGTAAGTGTAATATCTCAGATTACATTCAGATGATAGGATAAATGTAGTACTTGTGAAGTGCATATAATTTAGAATAAGAATAGTCTGCTTGGATGTTACAGTATATGGTTTGGGATGCAGACGCTTTTTTGAGTGAGCCATCGAATGACTCACTTTATACAAAATAGGACTAAGTGTAAGGGTGAATTCCAGTTGTTATTCATTCAACCAATTTGTTTAAAATGCGGTGTCATTCAAGATAGGGCTGCACGATTCTGGCTAAAATGAGAATCACAATTTATTTGCTTAAATAAAGATCACAATTTTCTCATGATTCTGTAGATGTAAAATAAAGGTTAATATGAGTAGGCTATTATTATTTCTTAAACATATGGTAAAACAACAATAGTAATATTAGGCCTATGTATAGGTCTACTGTTGGTTAACATGCTAAAGTTTGTATAGACTTAGAACAGTGGACTTGAATAGACTTTAATTATGTTTTGTTTGTTAATACCAATAAATTGATGCATCAGAACTATTCATAATTCGACAGTTGAATTGTTATGTTTGAGATATATGCTTGTCATTTTTCATTGACAACATTATTAGACCCTTTTTTCACTGGTAAAATGAGACATTTGTCATTATCAGATTCCCTCTTGCATTTTATTCAACATTATATAGGCTAGAGTAGTTATAGTGACACTGTTAAACATTTATTTTCACCCACAACACTCTGTGTTCGCTACGAAAGA